>VXAU01001281.1:149677-160692 GCA_013399695.1 Formicarius rufipectus
AAGAAGTTGGTTAATTAGACTCAAAAAGTAGTTTTTAATGGATCGTGTAATCTAGTTGGAGATCTGTAACAGTGGAGTATCTCAAGGATCTGTCTCCAGACCTGTCCTGTTTAACATGCTTACCCATGACCTGGAAATGTCACTAATACTCACTCTTGCAAGTTTACAGATGATGAAATACTAGTAGAAGCAGTTGATATGCTCAAAAACAAAGCTGGTATCCAGAGAGACCTAGACCTGACAGAGAAATGGGCTGATCGACACCTTATGAAATTCAACAGGCCAAAGCAAATCTCTGCACATGGAGGAAAGTGTCTTGCAACAGTGCAGGCTGGGGATTGACCATCTGGGAAGCAGATTTGTGGGCAATGAGATAAGCCAGCAGTACCCTGGCAGCAAAGATGGACAACAGCTTCTTGGGCAGCATTAACAGAAATAGAGCCAGCATACTTTCTGCAGAGAGGATACACACAGTAGATGTTTCTGCACTTGTAGAAATGAAATAAGTTTAAGAAAAAGAGGATAAATATGATGGTTCAAGCTGGGTTTCAATAAAGGAGTAATGGAGACAATAGAGGAGGTACAGTGTAACTAGATACTCCTAGATATCTTCAGTAGCATTTCACAAGCTGCAACGTACTTCATTGTTATGGAGAAAGTGTTGCAAGACCAAAACAATCTGGCCAGGAAACTACTAGTCAAGAAACAGGAAAAGCTGACTTGGAACAAGGGCTGCATTACTTGCAAAGAACATATTGGCAACTAACTCAGTGACAAGAGACAAAACTGAGATATTTTCAATTGAGACTTTAACAGACAGATGAAAATAAAAAGTGGGTATCAACTGTTCATGGAAGATACTATGGAGACCCTGACTGAATGGAAGACATTAGTTTTGTATATCAGAGGTAGAACTCAGTAGCCTGCAATAAGTAAGGTCAGAGAGGGGGGGGAGAAACCAACAGAAACAAAGCAGGCACTGGGCAGCCTGTGAAACAACCAGATTTCAGGTTTCTCCACAGGAAATCCTAAAGTCTGGTAAAATCTCTCATAGCACTAGTTTTTCTCACTTGTACTATGTACATGTTGAGTTTAATTCATTCTTTAACTGAGAAAACAGCATGATTTTATAATTGTGTTTCAAAACATCAGTCTAAGCTTAATTAGTTATTCACTCACACGGGACTCACCTTATGTAAGAACCGTCTGCCAAACAGACTGAACACCTGGGTTTTGGCAGGTCTCAGTGATGAGCAGCAGCTTCCCTTAGTCAGCATCACTGGACTTTGAAAAAGGAGAACTGCCAACCAGTCAGCCTCACCTTTGTACTTGATAAGCTATGGAACAGAATTTCCTGGCAGGTATGTCAAAATATGTGGAAGACAGGGAGTTGAATAGGGACAGACAACATGTCTTAATCATCTGACTGATCTAGTGACCTTTTATGGTGAAGCAACTGCATTAGTGGACAAAAGAAGATTTATGGATGTCATCTATCTAGACTTCTGTAAGGCATTTGATACAGTCCCCCTCCCAACATTCTTATCTCTAAGTTACCAAAATAGGGGTTTGGCATTAGATGGATTTGATAGGTAAGAGACTATTACATGAGTCAAGAATTGGCTGGAAGACATGTTCAAAGAGTTACAGTCAATGGCTCAAAGTTCAAGTGAAAGCCAGTAACAAGTGATGTCTCTCAAGAGTCCATAGCTTGACCAATACTATTTAATATTTTCATTAATGGCATAGACATAGTAGGATCCATCTTATGACTGTGTAGGGGGGAAAAAAAAAAGGCCACAATGTGTTTTTTTGGTCATTTTCACATTTGGGAGCTCAGAGATTTCACTAATAGGAGCAGTGATGACTGTACAAATTAGACTATGCAATCTTCATATTGCAAATATCCACATACGATAGGCAGTAAAGGTCAGAAGTAGCAATGAGTATTTCAGAGGTAGAAGATGACAAGGCTGACCTGACTATGCCAGTGGTCCCAGGAAGGGGTGGTCAGTTGGTCTTGGCTTGTCCAGTTGTTCATTCACAGTGAAGATCTGTAAGTTCCCATCAGTCACCCGTGCCAGCATAGCACCAAAATCAAACATGATGCCCATCCATGAAAATGTCACTCCCAGGGACAATCCTTCCAAACATAAACTGTAGTTGTCTGGCACATGTTCTTTCATTCAGAATGGATCCCTGAGGAGAGGTAGCCCAACATATGACAATTTCATTTGACAATGAAATCGTTGCTGTACTAGTTATATATTAATTTTCTGTAAAAGAAACAGTAAAAGTAGATACTGGGAGGTTTTTAAAGAACGGGAAGATAACCATAGTGAACATCATCCCCAGAAGATATGCTTGAAGGTTGCCTGAAACAGAGAAAATGTTTTTATATTTGCTACTTCATTAGAAACTAGATACTAACTTTCAGCTACAGTGGAAGATCATACCAGTATAATGTAACAAATGAAGAGACCTCAGTTCTATTCTGACTACTGGGGAAAATTGTTGAAGTTTTTTTCTTTGATTTTTTTGTTTGTTTGTTTTTCTTTTCCTCTTTTTTTGAACTCAAATCCATCTTTCAGCTAGAACTTCTTTTTGCTGCTCAGTTCTTCTTGACTCAGTTGTCCTAAAAAATAATAGATTTCCTGAGAAGTTGTTTTTGCTTTGGCATTGACTTGTGCTGACTCACCTCAGCAAAGAAAACATGGCAGGACTGGCAGAAGGACCTGGAAATTACTTGGCATCTTAAAGAAAGTCTTCTGTAAGTCACACTTGGCCATCAATTGTACATCTGACACTGGTGATACAGGTCTAGACAAACTGATTATTTGCTGACATTCTAAACCGGAGGTCATAACATCTGTGCTTCTTATACTGGACTTATTGCCCAAAAAAACTAGTCTAAAACTGAGTTTTAAACAAACCTCTGTGTTTATGCATGTGAAATCTTGCTTTGGGACTGTGAGAATGACCACATAATGGAAAATACACCTTCACAATAATATTTGTATTTTTATGAAGTGATACAGACTAATCACTTTATTGCTTTTAAAACTGTGCACCATTGTACAGAATTCCAAGGCAGACTCAGTGTGCTACACTGAAAATGTTGAATTTGTATTCACTGTGGAGAGGAATGAGCTAAATCTCTCCTGTTGGAAAAAATCTGTTGGAGAAAGTTGTATATAATACCCTTTATGTGATTTATATGGCAAGAGAATAAATCTAGGCTGACTCCCCTAACATCATTGAAGATCTACCTGAAATCTATACTTTGAGCAACCAGCATATCTATGTTGCAGTAGTGGCCAGAAAAAACTACGAGTATGATCACATTGAATGTTTCCACAGGACCTGAACTAGCTTCATCTCTTACAGTAGAGTCCAAGACATTACAGCATCTGGTTTTATATTACAGTGGAATTTCATGATGGGTTAGCTTCCTAACCCAGTGTGCAGCTATCTGATTCTTTTCGACTTCAGTACAAAGTGAACTAAGTTAAATTTCTAATTTCACACCTGGTAGAAGTTGCCAAATTTCCTTTCCAGCTCACAGTAATACTACATACACCCTAGAAGCTTTTACACCCTCACAGGACTCCAAATTAGAGGGATAATTAGTTAACAATTTTTACTTAAGATTCTTTCAATTTGATTTCAAACAAATAAGCTAAAAGTTAAACCAGGGTACTTGTATGGTTTTCTGACTTTACATATTACATTTTTCTTAATAGCATGTTCATAATTTGATTTGTACTTGATCAGAGGTACTTAATAGAGAGATATTTCTTTCTCCAGATCGTCTTTGCCAACATCAGCTTAATCAAAACTGAAAGCAACTTCTGTTCATACAATTCTCCCTTTTAAAGCATTGAAACAACCAAGTTACCACTGTATTCTAGCAAAACCAGTTATGTCTTCAAATATGAAGATTTAAATGTTTTACTCCTTCTGACTTAAACAGGGCTAAAGTAAATAAATCCATGTATTATGTTTTAATGGTGTATCCCTTTTAGCTTGAGAAAACCTATACACTGATTTCATAATGGTGGCTCTTAGGTGTAAAAACAAACAGCATTAAAACCTCTGAGAATTTTCCAAGGAACTTATGAGTACTCTTTATATTAATTTTTCATAGATGTGGGGGAAGCTTGAAATAACTGTAAGAAAAATGTTTTTTTTTTCCCAATGGAAAATAGGGAGGAGAGTTTTTCTAGTAGTTTGAACTGTAACTGATGTTGTGAATCAGATGAAATGAGTACTGTCACAACGCTTTGTCTATACAAAGAAATGCATCAGCATGCATCATACTGACTTCAGGTAGCAAAGGAGAAATTTTTGACATCTATCCATTTGTCCAGTGGCTCTCTACTAGTTTTTTTTTTTGTCAGACAGTGCTTTTGATGGGGTTTGGAGACCTTAAAATACACTGGAAGCATTTCTGCACGAAGAAAAACATTTTGGCAACGGCAATTGCCACCACTTAACAAGCTCTGGTAAGCTACTGCCTTGGTACCTGTGAAAAACACATCTGTAAATTCATATTCATGATGCAAAAGCATTCTGGTAATAAAAAGAAAAAAAGAAAAAGAAAAAGAAAAAGAAAAAGAAAAAGAAAAAGAAAAAGAAAAAGGAAAAGGAAANAGAAAGAAAAAATTTTACAGAGTTGGATATTACTGTTGAAACCTACAAAAAAGGGAGGAGAATTTCCAGCTACAAAGTACTCCAGAACAGGGAATCTATGTGAAGAACACAAACACATGCATCACTGTTTAGTGTTTCATCTGGCTATGTTTATTCATTTCATATGTAATGGTGTGCTCAGATGGAAACATCTTGCATTAAACTCAAACCCCTGAAGAACTGAGTGTAAGATTTTGGGAAAAAGTACATTTAAGGTGGCAGGAAAATGAAACAGACAGACTTAATTATGAAGTCTAGAGCAGCTGGACTGTGACGTGTTGTTTCTGGGAAGAAATCATAAATGGACAACCTGAGGCCAGGAAATGCATTGGACAGGCACAGTACAGGGAGGGAGGGACGTCTCAGAGTACCTGGCTCAGCAAACTTGGAAGCTACACAGCAATCTAGTGGATGGTGAGCAGAGGGAGTGTAAACTGGCTCACAAAGCTTCTCTTTCATTTTCCTTCTGGCTTGGCCAAGTTTTATCCCTTGCTCTGTGTTACCAAAGAAAAAGATTGCCCTAGTTATTCTTCTTTAAAACTCAGTTGAGTATTGGTTAGACGACTTTGGAAGCTTCAGAGCTCATTATTTCTGAATACTTGGTGGCCTTTCAACATCAATACATTTCATGTTATTAAGAAGAGCTAAATTAGGCTTTTGAGTAAGCTTGTTAAATCCTTCATATTTCTGTGAATGTAATACAAATGCAAATGTTTCTTTCTGCTATTTGGCTTGTGATACTGAACAATAAAGAGTAATTTTTTTTTAGTGGCCAGAATTATACCCTTCCCTCATCTTCACTTTTTCACCCACTCAGGAAAAAAAAAAAAAAAAAATCCTAACAAAAAAACATTTACCCTTATTAAGTGTTAAAAAAAAATTTTCTGACTGATACTGTATGCAAATATTTCCTTTGTTGGCTGGATGATTGACAATATATAAAATACATATTAATCATATATATTACAAGATATATATATAATGGGTGAATAGATATGCAATATTTCTAAAATAGAAACTTGCAAAATTTCACAAAAGTCAAAGTCATTGTAAGCTTAGTATTTTGAACATCATGGTGCACAAGGTGACTCTTTTTGTGGTTTTGATGCTTTGCTAGATGATATCAAACTGTTGCTTTGCTGGTTCACTGAAGTTAGTGCTTCATCAATTATTCCAGTGTAAAGCTATATTTTCACTGTTTTCTAGCTCTGATACAAAAATTGACTACAGGATAAAACTTGGCTTCCTAGGTCTGTCTACAGTAGGAACAGCTTTATTTTCACTACATTTCCTTTAAATGTTATATTTTTAGGTTATAGGAAAGATATAACAATGAGTTTGTGGTTTAAAAAATTTATAGGAAACAAAACAACTCATTGCTTAAAGAAATAATTAAAAAATATGTTTCTCCTAGAATCCCAATCATTGCTGCTAATAGTTGACTTGTGTTTTTAAAACTCTCCAAAATTTTTAACGCCTAATAGTTCTGACTTTCTGGATAGACTTTTTCATACCAATGTCTTTCCACTTGTCTACCTCTCCCCACAGCACAAACATTGAGAACAATGAATCCTTCAGTTTAACTAGACAAAGAATATGATAGAAAATGTTCCTTTTTCCTAGTTTTTTACTGTACTTTCCTGCCCGTGAAAAAGTTCCTCCCATTGAAGACAGCCTAAAGTCTTTCACAATTGCTATTTCCTGAATGGCACTCCTTCTTCATCATCTTTGCTTGTTCGTGTACAATAAAAAACTCTAAACTACAAACAAAGAACACTGTCTTCTTGGTATGAAGCACTGAAGGGACATACGTAATTTATACTTTTCTTGCCAACAATCACAGAGGAATCTCTTGCATTAATATAACTAGAAAAGGCAAAGAAAATTCAATTTTAAACTGAACATTGAAACTAAATTGTCAGTGACCTTACCATAAGGACCCCATGTAATCTTCCTGGAGTGTCTGTAGCTTTATTAGAGCTGTAAATACATAATTTCACTGGAGAACTAGATTTTTATTTTTTTTTCTGTACAGTCTCTGTCATTCTAAGGCACATTTGGCCACAGGACATTTACTTTCAGTTCTGAGGTCAGACTCACAGACTGGTTCATGCTACATTGATGCACACACCTATTCAAGTGAAAGAATGATCTTTGTCTCTAGAAAAAAAATACTTCTTTATGTGTCAATTACATTTTTGCCATTCAATCAACATAATTTTACTCTACTGCAGACTATACAAGCACGTCCTTAACCGCCTTGCACCAGAAAGGGATTTTGTCTTTTCCCTCTTTAATGACAGTATTGCAAGCTCCGACTTCAAGATTGTCACGAGACATAAATTACTGGTCAGAAATAGAGTTTGTATCATTAAAGCTTTGAAAAGGACTTCCTCTGCCATAGGCCCATTGAACTGTTTCTTTGACAGTATGGCTTTTTGCAGCTGGCGTGGATTGCTGTTGGCAAGCCCACAGTCAGACATGTCTGACTGTGGTACCAAATACATGACAGAGAGAAATGGCTGTAGACACGACTGCAGATTAGTAGAGAGTAGCAATAGTGCATCCAAAGGAAGCAGGAGGTGAGAAAGCTCTGGGACTGCCAGGAGTGATTCATTCATGGAGCCTGAAGCTTTTAGCTTTGTTCCTGCCATGTGAGCAAGCCAAATGCGCTAAGGAGAACAGTAGCATCTAAGCCTTGGTTATGGAAACCCATAAGCACCACTAATATTGTTTTGTGGGGGCCTTTTGAAGCTATTGTTTTAGCAGGCCTTATGCTCTGATGAAGAAATCAATTGAAGGTGCAACAATTTTTATTTTATTGATTCAGTCAATATATTTTTTTTTTCCAGTCATGCTATTTTGAATTGACTACAGTAGGATTCAGTTCACAAAGTCATTCAGCTATCACAAAATGTTTGCTTTTGCTCTTTTTTTTTTAACTTTTTCACAGAAAGCCAGTAATATATTGAAGGCACGAAAAGATCTTACATGGTCATGCAAGCAAAATGGGTTATTCTGTCAGTTCACTCTGAGGTTGAGTTAACTTTCCTACACAATTCTCAGCTTTAATTTGATTTTTTTTACCATCTCTTATTTTTTTTACAAGGCCTTAAACTTGGACTGTATAAAGAGTTGTCTAATTCACTGGTTTAAATTGAAAAAACTTAATCATTATTTAATATTGGCCATCCTAAATAGAAATTAAAATTATTAATTTTATTGAATTGATACTGAGATTCTCAAAGACAACAAAGCTTTGAATTTCAGCAGATTTTTATTTTTTCTGATATTTCTATCTCTGATTGATGTGCATTTTTTCAAATCAAGGATATGCTAAATATATTTCTTATATTACATAAGGCTGTCACATTGCAGCTAATGTTGTTATTTCTATACAAAATTACAGCTGTAAACATAAAAATTTAGTTTTTCTAGATCAATAGATCTTCTCTATTACAAATCTTAATTATCTGAAATACTATAAAGAAAGGATTTTTCCACTCTTTCAATCTCCACTTTTTCTTGGAATAAAACCAATTTAGTTTCTAATTCACAATAATTAGGCAACATCACACCCTCCTTATTCAGCTCAAAACTATAGCAACATCAAAGTTTTAACAACCAATTTAGAACACATTAAAATTAATATAGTGGAAGTCACATTGATGAGTAACCACTGGAATATATAATGAACCAGGATGTAGATTCAAACTTAAGATCTGAAGTTGTTTTTAGTTGCCTTCACAAATAAACAAAAAGAAAAGCACAAACAAAAACCAACCAAACAAACAAAAAACCCCAAACCAAAACCAAAACCAAATCAAAACAAACAAATGAAACCAAAAGAAAAAATAAAAGCCTCAATATATTTCTCTGCATTTCAGATTGCATAATTTGCCTGAACAATTCTCTTGCACAAGTCCTTGAGATCAAGAGGTTAACACAACTCAAAAATTGACACCTTTATACAGTCCCAAGAACATTTAAATAAGATTAAAAAATGTGTCAGACATTCTCTCTTCTGATTAAAAGCATTTTTCTTATGACTTCTTGCATGTTGGAAATAATAGAAAAGGGGCTTTTTCCTGTGGAAAATTATCTTTCAAAAGTACACTTGGTATTTTTTTATGTCTTCCCCTGGAGCCTATAGCAAAACCCATGGGAATAATCAGGTAGTATACCAAAATAGATCATGGGTCCAGCAAGCACCCTGTAGAAACTTCTCTCCAAGCAACTGCTGAACTTACACATCAAATACTAGATACTATCAAGTGATATGAAAATCTTAAATACTATTTTGAGATTGCTGGGTACCATCTTTCTATTTCATGGCATTTCTGAATCAAATACTCTTTGTGCAGTGTCACTGAGAACTCAGTGTCATGTAAGTGTTGGCATGGAACTGGTTGTATTAAAATCCATAAGCAGTGCTGAAAATGTGCTTTCAATTTAGGAAGAAATCATTAATACAAACACTTTATTGTGAATTATTTTAATGTTTTGCAATTACTTCAAATGTGCAATACACTGAAAGAGCACTTCTCAAGCTTATAGGGCAATTTGCACTTCTTTCCTCTTTTTTGTTTGTATATCTTTACAACTTTTACATCTAGCAGAAAGAGAAACTAACCAGCCTCTTAAAGAGTAATTCTACCGTACTTCAGCTTCTCTTGACTAGAAATTCCACAAGTTCAGCTAAAATGCAGACAGAACATCTATGTTTTCTTCCACCACATGGATGTCACCAGTACAGGGGAATCTGAAAGTCACATCTGGATCCACCTTGCTAGTTAATGGATTTTTTTCCCTTGAGGAATAATTCAAGCAGGATAGAAGTGCAAAGGTTTCCTCTATCCTGCTGAATGTCTATTATGAGGGAAGTAGCATTAGGGAAGAAAAGAACTTGGCAAGCTAAACACATTCAATAAGGGATTTATTCAGAATATGGATCTCACCTGCTATTTCATGGTCTCTGTTTAGGGCAAATAACATAGCATTTGCAAATGCTGAATCTTCTTAAATTTGGTATATGGTATAAACTGTTATGTAAATCTCAGTAGAGAATTTGCCTATTGTTTTGATAGGCAAAATCTAGGAAAATAAAAATAACAATACTAAACATATCCTTTTTTTAAACTGTTTTAGAAATTGGTTATATTTTACATGATAAGTTATTCTATAGCATGTGTGAGGACCTTGTATAAGGTTGTTCATTTATGCTTGTGTTCTAAATTCAAGTATCTATGAGCTCTCAGTCACTGTATCTTCTCCTGAACATTAGGTTTCTGTTGTCACAGTAGAGGACTAACTGACATTAGAGGTTGAATGACATGCTTAGGTGACCACTTTCTGACTCTGATTACTGCATGTGTGTGACAGCAAAAAGGGGCCTCTCTTGAAATTTAGCGTACACATTGTTTTAAGGCTTGATATTATTTGGTTTATTAGTCATCCTTTTGACTTTGACTTTCCTTTTTTCCCTTTCTTAGAGCTGTGATACGTTTTGCAGGAGTAAGGAAACATTCATGGATACTTGCACTGTTCTTGATTTTCTCTTGGTATATTAGAGACTGCAAAACAGATTACTAGTGTATGCTTCCCATCCCTTCGCAGAGACATTGTGCCTAAGTACTATTAGTGCTACAGAGAGACATTTGACTCCTCACAAAAGAATAATAGAGGTGATAGCATTCCTAGGGTTCAAGCAATGGTGCATGGCAATCAATAGCCAAGCCTAAGAAGGATTTCCTCCTTGGTTGCTTTATTTCATGCTGGTGATTCTAATGACTGATTAGTATCCCAGTTCTAAAACCTATAATGAATACAAGTGAAAATTTCCGTAATTTTATCCCTAGTTTTGTGTGAACAGGTAACTACTTAATAGAAAAATTTCTCATTCATCTTTGGAGAACAAAACAGTGTTTATTTCCATATTCTATTCATTTACTGAAAAAATGGACAGATAACCTGGTCACATACTAACTCCCCCCAAACATAAAGAACCCCAACCTTACTCCTCTATTCCTCAGCATCATTAAAGATTCATCTTTCAAAGCATCTGGTAAACATAATTTTGTGTTTTCAAAATATTGTTTGTAGAAGGATTCCAAAGAAATGTAAGTTTTCAAAAGGGTCTCTGGTCTCACATAAGATTACTGGAAACAATTATCCATCCATTACTAGTAACAGGCATTAAAAAAACACAAACAATGAACTCTTTAAATTTAAAATAACACATTTTAACAAAGATTTTGCTTGTTCAGACTGGAAAACTCTTTAATGTTTTTATTAAATTCTGAGGAGATAGAAATTACCTATAA
>VXAU01001281.1:160704-296228 GCA_013399695.1 Formicarius rufipectus
AAAGAAAATACATATTTATTTTAACTATACAGGTAATTTATAAGTCTTCATGAAATCAAATGAGATGCTCACACAATGAAGCATGGGAACATGAGGAAAGTTCATGAAGGTTTTCAGCCTATTTCCTTCGGCTCTGTAACTTCCCAGAATAATCTAGAACACAAAGGCATAGTATTTCTAAATAACACAGCAAATGTATTTGTAAACAGTGTGATGTCAGTATGTGAGATGGGGTTTTCTGCTTTGGTTTGGATTTTTTGTGAGAATTTCTACTTGCAATTTCACTGCTCCACATTTTGCTACTGGCAATGCAGAAAAGTTAGAGATAATTAAGGTCCTTCATTCCCCATCACTTACATGTTTAAGGTGACATTTCACACAGAAGAGGAAGCTTTATATAAATAACTGTGCTTACTTCCTAAAGGATCATAAAAAGTTTCATACTTGAACTTTAACACCAGTAAAATATTTTGTAATCTTGAAATACATCTGAGGGGAAAAATGGTTTACTTAAAATTGGTATTTGCTGACCTTCTGACAGACAGAACTATCATTTGAAAAAGATGTTAACAACAGGAATTAGGGGGAGTTGCAGAGGTCTCAGCAATTGTGTTATCTTGTCTCGATCCTCACTTAATTAATGAAATTATCTCTGTTGTGACCACTACACTTCAGAAGTAGGAAAGGCAACCTTTTGCGCTTGCAAGGGCATACTGGACGTGGTGGTTCAATGTAAAGTAACACTCACAAGGTACCAAAGAAGTCTGCACTTTATACATGAAACCAATCTCATGTAGATCTCTTATAGTATGTGTACACAGATTCTACATTTCTCCTCAAAGATGAACCATTGAGGAGGAACAATCATCTAACAAATCAAAACATCAGCCAAACCTGAATATACATTTTCAAAATAATTTCTTTTCATGGAAGTATTTCATTGTGTGATGAGAATGACTATTATACATTCTGTTAAAACAACACACAACAAAACAATACAAAAGCCCTCTGCCACAAGAACAATAGTGTTTTCCAAATAATTCTAGAGGAATACATTACTAACTCTTACTGGTTTGAAATAACATGACCTCAGAGTTCAAGCTTTAGCTCTAAGCCAACAATAAAGGAAAAGTCATACATCTATGATTTTGTAATTCGTGGTGTGCTCTGATACTGCTTTTGTATTTTATGTGAATACTCTGTTAATCCATCTGTCCCTCCATAGCTACAGTCTGGCACCAGCAGAATTATCTCTGAAAAGAATGTAAATTCCATAACACAGCTGCAAGCACAAAGACACATGACTACTGTCAGGCAAAATGACAAATGTTCACATTTTATGGTCCTAATTTCTGCATAAGTAGTTCTTACCTTTCATTTTTCCTGCCTAAAGAATGGAAGTGATTGTCTATCATTGAAAACCTGTAAGATTTAGATATCAGAGGGGGAATGAAAGATTGAAGTTGAATGTCTTTTAAATGCAGGCACAGCCACTGACACACTTGTTTGTTTGTTTTCTTTTTTTGCTTAGTAGCATAGATTGGCTGTGTTAATTTGGCTGTGGGAAACTTTCCATGAGAAGGACTGATAGCATCCTCATAAAAAATCAAATGTAAAGTTGGGGGTTTTTTAAAGGTAAAGCAAGATGGAAGTGTTATTTGAAAATATTTACTGTTCATCTTGATTCAGAAAAATCAAGATCTCACTAATTAGAATTCCCATCAGTTTGGGAGGCATATAGGCAATTGCTATTTCTGCTTAAAAGACTTAATGTTTCCATATGTTAATGGAAAAGTTTTCAGCCCCTTCTATGATTTTTTAGTTTTATGATGTACCTTTAACCTGAATACAGCAGACTCCACAGCCCATTTATTGGGAAACTCTTTCAGAAGAATGGGAATTCTAGATCTCTGTATACATTCTATACCAGCAAGAGGAGGTGCTGAACTGTGTATCCAGCACTTAGGTAAGTAACTTTATAACTGTCTGAGACACATGACTGATGCACATAGTTGTGTCCATAACCATGTCTTCCATGTCTGTAAAACAAGAGAGGAAAGGCAATCAAGGCACCTTAAATTATTTAAAGACTTCATTCAGTTGCCTAAAGACACATATCTATTGGCATCTGAAAAACCCTGGTGTACCTGAAACCCCTAAGTGGGGCTGATCAGTATGATGCAGGAATTCTGTGCCATAAGGGAGAATAGAAAGGATATCCTAGGGCAAATTAAATTGCATTAGATGCCTCTCCCTGACCAACTCCAATTACTCCAATCCAATAGTCTGAAACCTTTCCTAGACAATGCAAGTTACCTATCCTACTTCTTCACAACTGACGTAGATATATGGGCTCAAATTTTAGAGCAGGACTACATGTGTTCAAAGAAAGTCTCTCAGTCATCTGCACTGACTGTACAGATTGCATGGCGGAGCAGACTTCAAGAATTCTACCTGGATCCTGTATGGAGGAAATTAAGAAAAATTGCACACTCTTGGAGTGTGGCCCAATTCAGTATAACTGCTAATGAGTATCCAGTCTGTGGAATCAGAGCAGAGCTTATCATGAGTGTATTGCAATATAAATACAAAGTTTAATGTTTGGACATTCTCTTGTTTTGCACTCCACAGATCTTACTATCCCAACATACACTATTCAATAATTTTGAATAAATTATTACATAGTTTGACCTTTGTAAACTGAATGGATTAAATATTTAGACTTCACAGAATGCTGATACTTCTAACTTCTGTCCGAACACCACCTCTGAGAGGATTATCGTTTTTTGACAATTAAGATAAAATAAAACTGAGGAGATAAAAGGCATATATATAGATACATATATCTAAAACATATACAAATGAAGGCAAATTATCAGTCTTCACTTATGATTAGGAATGAAATTATGTGGGTTTTTAAGCAAACATTTTAAAATGCATGTTTAGCCTGGCACCCTTGATTTTCGCCTCTGCAGGAAACAAATCTGTTCAAATGCTTATCACCCTCCTCTGTTTGCTTCATCTTGGGAAGTTTTCAGAACCTCAGTGCAACTATTGAGAAGTATGCAAGTAGCTGAAACAGATACTGCAAACACATCTAAAGCTGTGCTGAGAATGTGTCCCATCTGTAAATCCACACAGGGAAGAATCCAGGGACACTTTTCTTCAGAGGCCTTGCACAATCACCCCAAAGTTTACTAGAATAAAACAGGTTCCATAAATCTCTTGAGGATAAATTAAACAAGCATGAATCAGATCAAGGTTAGCTGCTGCAAGTTATGTGAAGCTCCATCTTATGTTCTTTTCAGCACCCTCTTAAGTCATATTTCTTATTCATGTTTGCCTGTGTGAGACCTGGGTGCCAGGGCTGTGGGCTCTGCGGGGTCAGCTCTGTGAGGAGAGGACAGGGCTGCTCCACACCAAACATGGCTAGTTCCAGCTGGCTCCAGCCCGTTCCAGAACACACCTACTGCAGGACATGGCTGAGCTCCTGTGTCAAGATGACAACACTGGTGGGAAGGTGTATTTCAGAAAGAGTGAAAAATGCTGCACAGCAGTTTTGAGAGAGAAGTGAGGAAAAAAGTGTGAGCAACAGACCTGCAGACATGCAGGTGAGAGAAAGAGGAGGTAGGGAAGCTGAACCTGGGAAGCAGGGTGAGGGATGGTATTCTCATTTTTCTGACTATCCAAATCGTTTTAATTGGCAATAAATTCAATTTATTTTCCACAAGTTGAGCCTGTTTTGGCCATGACAGTAACTGGTAAGTGACCTCGCTGTGCTAATCTCTCCCCATGAGCTTTTTCATCGCATTTCCTCCAGTACTCTTAGCGAGAGGGGTAAGAGTGTGGCTGAGGGGGACAGCTGGGAGCCGGCCACCACAATGTCCACTGAACCATGAATATGTAAGTTCAAGCTCTGGATCTTGCAAATGTTATCCCAGCACTTCTATCATAATTCAGCTTCTTAATTGGAAGGTAAACATTGTTTAGTTATAGTGACATGTTAGGGATGGATCAGCAAACAATAAGGGAACTGCAGTCACTGGCAATGGTTATACTCAGTGGTGGTCTGCCTAATGCTGACAGATGAGAGCAAGTCTTAAAAACCCAGAGGGAAGTCTATCTGTTAAACTTGCTACTACTGTCTTCTACTCTTTGATACCTACAACTGGTTAAAACTTATTCTATTTTTTTTTTTTTTTTTTTTAATAAGATCTAAAGGAGAAATGCAAAGAAATTTAAAAGATAAACAGGGTGCTAGCTTTCCTGTTGTGCTAGCAATGTCATATCACAACAGGTATTCTGGTGTTACTCTCCTAGTCAGTAAATCATTCATTCCATTACATCTGGTTATAAATGCTCACAAACTCTCAGCATTTCAAAAATGTAAATTTTAGCATCTATTTATGTCTAATAACAATCAAAGAAAACTGCATAAGTGAATATAAAAAAAATCATGTCCATCTCCAACAGGTAAGCTAGTTTACTACCTGTCTTTTAACAGCTCAAATTTACAATATTTAAGAGTGAGAGTAGTGTACTTACAAAATGGTAGCACTATGCCATAACAATGTATATTAGAAGTCTTTTATGAGAGGTGAAAGCTTGTATGGCCCTTAGCTGTACCCTGGAAATAATTCAGAGAATAAAAGATTTGATGGAAATTTGTTTAATTTGTTTATCAACAACTGACTATAATCTTGTGTATTTTACAACACTCTCAAAATTCTTCCATCATTTTAAAACAAAATATATATGTTAATATATATGTATAATATATATGCTGGACTGTAGTACCATGAGCTAAACTGAACAGCTGGTCCTGAAGAGTGCCTATTGCACTATTGATTAGTGTCCTGAAGCAATCTCATAAATTGCTGAATACAGACAAGAAAACAAATTGCCCTTTAGCTTGCACAAACACAGCTCAATGACTCTAAATCAGTGTTGAAATAATTTGCCTTGCTTGAGAACGTCTCTTAGTCTCACTGGTTTGAAAGATAATGTGTCAAAGCAGCATTATGAATACATCAGTTCACTCTAACCAACAGAAATAACCTCCATTTATTGACTACTCTATCTGGTTTTATGGAAAAAAAAAAATCTGGAGAAAAATATATAAACAGTCCAGGCTGCAACACTCAGAACCATAGCTGATTACAATTTGTGGCTTTGATGTGTTTTTCTGATGGATCTAGGAGTCCTCCATGGCAGACTACACTGCCTGTGTCATAACAGATAGGTTAGACACCTGCTTAGGTGTTGGAGCTATAGATGCAAAGTGTCTCAGGTCACGTTCAGCTAAGAACTTTGCCCTTTCCAACAAACTGGAATGGTTCTGAAGGAAGACAAGGGAGTTCTGAGAGTGATACGAACACCACCTTTAAAGTTCACAGGGGAACTTGGAAACTATAGAAGCTTTTCAAACACCTGATATTCACCTGGTTGTTGAGGAACTTGTCTGTCCATTCAGAAGCCGCTTTGGGAGTTACACTCAGAATTGCAGAATCACAGAATGTGCTGAGTTAGAAGAGACCCACATCCAGTCCACTCCTCAGCCCTACACAGGACCAACCTCAAGACTCACGTCATATGCCTGAGAGTAACATGCAAATGCTTCTTGAACTCTTGCCAGGTGTGCTGCTGTGGCTGCTTCCTTGGGAAGCCTGTTCCATTACTCATTTACTCCATCCAAGACTTTAGCCCATAGCCCCTTTGCAGTGGGAGGCTCCAGTGATCCAATGGGTGGATGTCCCACTTGAGTCCCTGCGCACACCAGACTCACACAGTCAGATCAGGTTTCCTTATTGGCTCAACCCCAGGATTCCCATCACAGAGTCTAAAGCATCTGGTTCCTTTAAGTAATTGATTCATGGTGCAGTAACATAATAACAATTCAAGCCGTACCTTCAGGGAGGGACCCAAACAAAATTATCTCTGGGCTTTTTTACCCTTCCAGTCTATGCATACCCTGTTCATGCACCTTGTATGTGCTTTTTGGTCCAGTTGTGGATTTTGGTCTGGGTTCTTCTCATTTTCTATTCAGTCTTGCAGTCTCTAGTGTCCAACCACCTCTCTCCTGCCAGTGACTACCAGCCCTTTGTTATATCAAAGCTCAGCACCCATTCACAGCTCGTTTCAGGGGCTCCAGCCATTTCTCACCACCCACGGCACAATGTGCATCTTGCACACCAAGTTGTCTGCACTGCATGTATTCCTCAACATGATGAAATGCACATGGCTATAATGCAGATATGTGCAAGTAAGATAGTTGTCTAAAGTTCTTTCATAGCATCTGTCACTCTTACAATGCAATATATCTCATCTCAGGAGATACCTAAAATAGTCAGGTCAGGCCCTACAAGTGACTCTTTCTCCTCTGACTGTACAAAAAGCTTAAAATCACCAACTTTGACATTGTCCTCATGCACGGGAATAAGCTCTTAACTGAAACACCAAATACATTAAGCTATCCCATAGGACATTCATCTTATTCCGTAAAAGCATGGATTTCCTGTGTATCCTGTGTCAAATTTAAGCTTGCATCACTTTAGGCCTGTATTTGCCTTCAATGTACATTACCTTCAGAACAAAACTATATTGAAGTCCTTAGTTTTTATTTTTATTAAAAATTAAAATGGTCTTAAAGTACAGAATTGGTGGTTGGGGATGAGACCCAGGCATATAGAAAAATCACTCTACTTTTAAATGAGTTTAATATGTTTAGTCCTGATAAAAATTAACAAAGTGAATCCCTGATTTCCCCCTTTTGCATATAAGTAAGAATATAGGTAAGTTAATATTGAAAAATTCAAATTATGTAGAAGTAGATTAAAATCATTATTATTTTTAGTGTCAATTCAGTTTCCTTTTTTTTTTGTCTTCTTAAATCTACCTTCAACTTTATCTTAGTAAAATACAAAATTGTGCAAAAAATCTTAACTTTACATATTAGAAACATATTTAATGTGCATGCTGAATAATGATTACAGTTTCCATTTGTATCCTAGGTTGTTGGACATGATAACACAAATATAGTTATGCTGACAGGCTTGAATACTGCAAACTACGATTTTTCCAGGAATGGCTTGTAAATGCCCCAATCTTGAGAATTTCTAAGGAAAACAGTAATATTGAAGGAGAAAAAATATGATTTTATTTATGTAATTAACTCAATAAGGTTATTGCTATTATAGCAAATCAGCACTGCAAATCTCAGTTTTTATCAGGTAAGCAAATTGATCTCAGCTTGGATCTTTTAATTCCTGTTGATGAGATGCTTTAACATTATTCAGCTAAACACCAGGGTCACCCTGATCTCAAATTAAGTGGTTATTTTCAAAGTACAAGTTGTTTCAAGGGAAGCCCAGTCTACTTATTTACTGATGCATGTCCAGTTGTGCTTTTCAGACTTTAAAGAACTGAATCAGAAGAAATTCACATTAAGTTCTACATGAATAATTTATCTTGTTCTTAGACATTTTTAGGAGGAGAAGGGATTCTATATGTTCGCATTTTGCCAATGCAATAAAAAACATTGCTAAGTGGGACTTGTGTCATAACTGGGTTTGTCATGCTTGTACAGTAGGTGTTTCATTATTAAAAGGTATGCCAGATTGTCAAAACTTACTGAGGGGGTCAGAAAATCTGGATGTCTGCTGATTTGTGAGTGCCTTCAATAATCTTCTTTGCCAGCTACTGCTGGCAAAAGTCTAACATTTTAAATACATATGAAAATGCTTCAAGTAGTGACTGCTCCTCTGTTGTGAGACGACACATTTAGAGGATGGTTTATTTCTTTTGTGAACAAGTAAATATTGGTGCCTCCAAAATCACAGTTTGTGGCAGGCCCTAAGGCTCCACATAGAGTTTCAAGCACTGGTTTGTTAGTGTAACACACAGGGCTAAGCAATGACACAAGATTGGGAAGCCAAAATCTGGTTAGTTTTACCTAGTATTATGCAATGTCTGTATGAAACTGTAAGCTACTGTTCAAGCAGGAAGAGATTGGCTGTCTGAGAAGGTCAGATGTTATCCTGTAGAGTTAAAATCTCTCCAGGAACAGAGAGCAGCATCAAGTCCTGGCCACGTGATAGGGAAGAATGAATGGGGCATGTACCAAAATAAGCAGCTACTATGAAGAAGGGAGTGAAGAATATTACTTTTGAGAGAGGTATGTAAGAATCCACTTTACCTAACCTAACAAAATGAAAGCTGAAAGTAATATCACTTTTGTCTTGAAATGCACCAAGCAGGTAAATGCTGGTGAGAAACCAGAGTTACTTAGTTTCAACACTAAGTTAGAAAAAACAAAACACAAAGAGTACTAATAAATGTAGGCAACAAATTAGATGGAATTTTCTAGCAATTAAATCAGGGGTATTCTGGAACAGCCTTTTAATAAGAACATTAGTACCTTTTCAAGTAGAATCTGATAAGCTTATATACCTTGATAAATTCATGATGTCCCTGAGTTGGTATTAATGAACCAAAAATCTGATGACTTACTTTAGCTCTTTTTCTGACTATATGTATTCAGAAAAAGGTACTGCTTATGGGATTATTCAGGTTATAAAGAGCCTCAGGGAGTCCAACACCCTGTTGGGTCTTGAAGACCCTTAAGGAGACTGCGTGATCTCTCCAACTTTTTCCAAGCTTTGGTTGTACTCATGAGAAAAAAGTTTCTCCTTACATCCATCTGGATCTCTGTTGTTTCAATTAATGCCCTTTTTTGTGCCATTCTCTCACTATATGATTTTGGGCAGGCTTCACTGACTCTGCTTGAGCATATATGTTGAACTAGATAATCCAGGCATGTCTTTTCCAATTTAAATTATTTTCTAATTCTATGAATCTATATAAAAAGCCTGGCTTTGCCTTCTTAATAGCTTATCCATAGGTATTTCATCATGAATTTCAGTTTCCTCAAGATCAACCCCTCTTCAGGGTGGACAACCCCTTTCCCTCACCGTCTCTTCACCGGGCAAGTGCTGTAGCCTTGAGGCATAATGGAGGCCATGATACAGTACTACAGATGGGATCTGATGCGAGATAAGCAGAGGGGTCAATCCCTCCCTTCAATGTACTCCTTTTTGATCCTATTGATCCAGTCCAAGAGGCATTTGAGCCTCTTCTGCCAGGGCACTGCTGGCTTGTGCTCACCTTTTTGTCTAGCCAGGACAGTTCCCTTTCCACAGAGCTGCTCCCCAGCTCTCTGTCTGCAGCCTGTATTTTCCTCCCCATATGTTGTCATTTGCAAATGTCCTCTATGAATTTAATAACATTTCTGTTAGTCCATTTCTTCAGCCTATCTAAGTCCCTCTGGAGGGTGCCCCTGCCTTTGAACATGTTGGTTCTCCACAGTTTAGCATCATCTACAAACTTGATAAAAGCACACATCGATACATTTTCCAGGTCACCAGTAAAGACTATAACGGACTCTTGAGATACTCCACTCACTGCCAACCTCCAGCCAGATAATCAGCCATTAACCACCATCCTCTGAGCCAGATCATGGAATCAGTTTTTTATGCATGCTGTTGTCCACCGATCAAGACCATAACATCTGAACTTAATACAATATCCTGATTTGATCTGTGACTCTACCTTTCTAATCCTCATTTCAATTCTCTTGTTCCACACTAAGTATTTGCAATTTCTTGAGATTTGCAGAGAAACATTTTAAGGAATGATTGCAGGAGACATTTTAAGGTCTAGGGTTCAGAGCTAGTTCCAATTTTGGAGTTGAAAATTAGTTTCTTTAGTGGTCAAAAATGAAAAGGCAACCTTACTGCTAAGGTAATTTGTTTGAGCAGGAGAAAGTCCCATGGTATGAGTTTCTCTCACCCCATACTAGGTCTTTAAGAAGCAGCCAGTCATCCTAGAGTCCTGTGATAGTCGATGGAGAGAAACAGGTTTCACTAGAGAGCTATAAGTTTGATATGTTTTAGACTTGGGAAGAAATGAATCATGGGCTGTATACCCTTATTTCTCTCCATGGACCATAGAGAGAGCTCTTTAAAAGCTTGAATTAGGACAGATCAATCTACTTCTCTATTTCCTATATAACTCAGGAATTCCTGACAGATGAGCCCAGTATTCTATCCCTCACTTATGAACCATATATGCATATAATGTGTATAAAAGGCCCAGATCATGGTAAGAACAATCATTTAATGGAAATAAATTAAAAGTTTGAAATTTTATAAATTTGTTGTAGCAGTGAAGATGCAGAAGCGTAAATATAAATAAAGTGAGCCACATTCATAATTGTTCCTTATCTATCAGCCTGTTACAATGACAAGTTGCCACACACACTCTTTTCCCCCAGTGCATATGGTATAACCATGGTATGTACATCTGAGGTTTCCACAGAGTAATTCATTAAGATACTTTTTCATTCATACTTTTATAAATATTCCTGTTAGCACATTTTTTAATCACAGTAAATACTCACCTTTTCCTGGGGACTTCTAGATGATGCTGGTTTAGATGAATTGTTTATTTTGTTAAAGAGGATTTAATGATTAAGAAATGCAGTAGAAAAAAACTTGTTGAGTTTACTAAAATATTCTGCAATGTTTATGTAGCAGAGGGAATGTTATCAATATTACTGTCATATAGAGATCACTGTAATCTATACATTGGTTTCTGAACTCACAACCTTCTTGGAGTGTTCCAAAGTGCTAAGTTTCTTATTTATGTCTTCAGCTTTCCTTAAAAACTTATTCAGAGTTCCCTATTTATGACTGCTCTTAGGAGATTCTTTTCATAGTTTTTCAGCATGTTTTATTTTTATCTTGCTTTGATTTGGGTTTCAGCCAGTAGTAAAACTATTGTTACCTTACAGAATTAAGCCCATTATCTTCTCATGAACAGAACCTAAGGTGCATAAATACAACCTCTGTACAAGTAATTGAGTTCTTTCAGCATACAGAATTGTACTAGCAAAACAATAGCATATCAGGCCTAATGTCTATAAGCATAGCACCTTGCTGGATTTTAATATGTTAAATGTGTTAAAAAATAAATAAATAAACAAACATATGTTAATACGTATAGAGCTTTTGATAAGAAATTAGAGTAGAAGTATGTTGCACATCTGTCTAAAAGAGTGGAAATTCTGAACGAAAGACCTACCAGCACAAAAAAAATCCCAGATATTGGTAGCAACTGTGGGGAACACATCTGATGTATGTCTTGAAAAAGAAATTGTTTTATCTCTCTTTATCACTGATACTCCAGAATAACCACTCTGATTCCTTTTCTTCTATGTGAAGCTCAATATAGAACAGAAAAATTACACCAATCTAAGTTTTAATATTTTCTGAATCATTTCTTGCTACTGAACTGGCATGTCCTAATCTGGACATTCATTTTTTTCTGACTGTGAGCACAAAATTCTTCAGCTGTGACACCAAACACACAGTAGTATAGAGTCTATTACCATTACAGATTATACTACACGAAACCTTGAGGGAGCCGTTTGTAGTTCATATCAACCCTTTTTAATATCCCACAGTAATGCCATCTGAGTTACCGTTCCTGTAACAACAAGTTTGTTCTTGCAGTGAAATTATACTGAAAAAAACAGTTTTGGAAACCAGAGCTACCTCTTGAAGTGCCCTGCTCACTAGATTGGTGCAAAATAGCACAAATCTCCAGCATTTTTATTTCAGAAAATTTTATGAAATATAGAAATAAGTTGCTAAAGAAAGTATGGCCAAACTTTATTATTATTAATTTTATTATTATTATTATTAATCCCTGGCAAGAACGTAATTTTTCAGATTGTCACTGAAGGCCATAAGCTGAATAAAAATGTATATTCAGATCTTTTTGTAGTTTTCATCTCCTCAATATGGATAAACTCAGGAGGCTCTTTGCTATTCTTTCGTGCAACTTAACATGTCAAACTCTGTTCCTTATTTTGTAGCTTGATTAGTCTGTCACTGATGCATGCAATCTTACCATGCACAGAGCATTCCACAATGCAGCTATCAAAAACATTCTCAAAGCCCTCAGTTTAGACTGCACAGCTACTGCAAATTCTTCACATCTTCTCTGCTGCCCTGAAGAAAGGATACTTGTTTCCACTCTTAAGCCTCTTTGTAATGTGTGCTGTCATTATGACCATTCATTTATTTTGTGGAAGCCCATGATCATCTCATTTTTCTTGCTTGAGGTTTTTCCACTCTGCCTGTAACCCTCCACACATACTATTTTTTGTTTTCCCTCTTTTAAGCTGTCTATCTGTATCTGTAATGCATATAGAAAAATCTTAGAGTTTCTAAATTCCTGATATGTCATGGACAAGATCAGATTACTGTTTATACGGCTCCTCTGACAACCTTTTCAAATTTCCATTTTTTTTTAATTTTTATTTTAAATTTCCATTTTTCTCTTTTAGGCAGTTGTCTCTAAAGGTAGGCAGCTACAGAGACCATCTGCTCTATGTTTCTCCACTGACAAACACCTTAGGGTCATGATATGTCTAGGGCTCTTAACAGTGTTGTGATCATAAAAATTATGGTCAGCAACATTATTAGGAATTAAATGGAAACTAGTCTCTGTTTAGGTAGCATGAAACCTAAAAACAAATAAATCATGGTGATAGGAAAATAGCCCCTAATCTACCCCTTCTGGTTTTTTTTTTTTTTCCTACAAATCTAGTGGAATTTTACCTGTCTAGCAAAATTTTGCCTTTCAGAAAAAAAACACCCATAAAGTATAATTTCTACATATAATAGAAAGAGTTGTGGCAGTTACTTGGTTTGGTTTGTTTGCAAACATAAGCTTCTATGTGTTCTTGAAAGAATTAAGGAGAAAACTCCAGAGCAGTATCAGGGTACAAATAAATAAGAATTAGCAGAGAAAGCAAAGGAGAATAAGAACAATTTCTGTTACTGAGTTCATTGAGGAGGTGTGTCGAATTGCCCACACGAGAGGATGAAAGTGTTTCCCTTATACATATTATAGAGATTAAACACTGTAATATTTATAGCAGCCTTATTTAACATTTCAGATTCCAGGCTTCCACAAATAGCCTTTCAACAAGGAATATTATTAAACTCATAATTTTTCTTCCCTTCCACAATAATATTCTTCCCACAGAGGAAATTCTCTTTCTTCTCTGATACAGTGTGGCTAATCAGTAGTTACTTTCCTTTACAAAGCTTCAGACTCATTATAAAAATGTGAGTAGCTAGCACTTAGACTTCTAACTAAAAGCCACTTATAAGCATTAGATCTATGAACTCTGAACTCCTGTGCACTCTTACCATTGTTAATCTATAAAGATACTGGCTTATGGTGGTGGTAAGGATATCTGTAAAGGTTCTTTGTGCCACCACAGCACCCATTTTATACATAATTCCTGTTATAAGACACAGAGAACATGAAATTCTTGTAGAGAACTGGGAATCCAGTATTTGAAAATTATGAAAAAACAAGGGATAAAATTTTACCCAGTAAACTATAATGGCTTAAATGTCAATAATAATGTTCTTCTTTCTGTGGTCAATTGAGATGGACAGCAAGAACAAAAGAAACCAGTACAAAATGGAAAGAAAAGAAAATTGTCAGCATTAGTTATATTGGTGACATTTTGAGTCAACCTGATTTTGTTTATGGTTCCTAGGGAAAAAACAAACAAACAAACAAACAAACAAACAAAAAATTGAAACCAGGATACTGATTGCTTCTGAAGAATTTGCAGTATTTCGTCAGAGCTGAAGATATTAAGTGAGGAGTATAGGGAACCAGCCTTTTAACAACTAAAACCAATTAACACTAATATAAGATTTTACATTGAGATTCCTTTCCCAGTTAGAGGAAGAGTGTAATATCTGTGTAACAGATACAATCAGTATTTTTTTCAAGCATTTAATTCTGCCAAGCACATGATTCTATTACAGTTACTTCCCTCTCCGATATTCTGGATAAGACACTCATAATGACTCCCTGGAACATTTCAGTCAAACTATCACCTAGGGATTGCATGAAACCAAAGGTTAGCCAGTTTCAGTTAAGTCATTGCATTGCATAGAAATATACCATGGATAATTTGGTGCTCAAGGAAGAATTTATTTTAAGCAGTTACAAGTAGGCCGGACAGAAATGCTTTTTGCATTCTTGGAGAACTGAATAAAAGGGCTCAGGATGAACGGATTGAAATAATATGGCAGTGCAGTGCTGCTGATCACTCAAAAGGTTCTTCTTGGGTAGATCCTTCATCCCGTTACAAACTTGTTCTTTTCTGTTGAAGGCCAGATACAGCTGAGGTTCATGCAGCCATGTCTCTGGTCATGGTCCCACTTTCATCTGCCATTGTGGTGGATCAAGTGTGCTTGCCTTAAGTTATTTACTCTTTCCTCCCTTCAGAAAAACCCCAAGGAAACAAAAGCCAATAACCTCTTCTTGCCTCAAAACTTCACATTATGACCATTCCTGGTTATTGTGACAAACTAATCATTTAAATACTTTGTGGAATTTGATGAAAGTGCATAATCCTAAAATCTCACTGTTGCACCCTCCCTTCCCCGCTCCCTGCCCTCAAAAGGTACTTGTGGCCTATCCACTGTTAACATTACATACAGCTCAGTCTTTTCCCGGCTGAGGCAATGATGAGTGCACATTTAATGGCTTGTGCTGCAGAAGCCTGTCAATTAGAATTTGTCTGAGCAGTCCACAGGAATGCAGAGCAGAGAACATTTTTCTGCTGAGCTGCACAGGAACACTGCAACTCCACCTTGTTCTTCCTACTCTTTGCTGTGTAAATGCTAATCAGCTGAAGATCAAACCACTCCTCAAGGACGGACTGCAGCAGAGATTTGCAGCTATGGTGTGGGGATGCCTGTAATAAAGTATCACTCTTGCAAGCACTCTTTTGAACACAGTGCTTAAAGAAGTTTGCTCTCTCCTGACTTTTCCTCAGTAAAGGAACAGTTCAGCACAGAATTGTTTGGTTTTCATTTCAAAAATTCCAGATAATAGTTCATTAATCTGTCCTGATTACATGGGTTGGGACCACTTTATCACTATGTGGGTATAACCGAAACTGTGTATTCTACCCTCTCTATTTCAATTGTTATGGACTGTTAATAACGGATCGTTTGCAGCAGCTGCCCAGGGTACACCTAACACCTCAGGCTACAAGTTGTGTGATAAAGAACCCTTGGAGATAGGCTGTTTATCTTCACACCAGTGACTCAACTGTGATAACTCCCCTCTGGGGAGGCATTAGCACCTTCACACCCAGCCTGAGGGGCTATGTCTGCTAATGGGCTATTAGGAACTGCAACGACCTAGACCATCAAAGATTCCAAAAGTATTCCATGACTCACAGAGTTAAGTCACCTATTGTGAATATCCCCACCGTGGGGGGAGGTACTGGGCATTCCCACATAAACCTGAGCATATATAATCTTCATCGTTTGGGACTTCTGGTACCACTCGTCCAGAGCAGGACAACTTAAACAGGAGTGTGACTTCCACTCTTGACAAGACTTGCGACCATTACTTTAGCAGAACTGTGACCATCATCCTGACCAACAGAATTGCTTTTGTTTTACTTTGAACCCAGGGGAACCAAGTGGTGCTCAGCACAGGGGCTAATGAACTGTTTAGTTTGTGCCCTGGGGTGCTGGGTTATACATTTGTCTTTGTGGGATAAAACCAATTTTCTCTGAATCATTGTATTTATTGTAATCTTTTTAGTAAATTGCAATGCTGACTTGCAATCTCACTTAAGCTGAGTTCATTTCTCCTTCCAGTTTACTTTTGAACCAGCACAAAATCATAGTTCATTCACATAGTTTGCTGTGGTTCCCTGACTGGCTCTGATCACAGTGACTCAGTATCTAAAAGACAAAATGTTACTGCCTTCATTCTTCAAAGGAAGGGACAAAATTAGGTCTTTGAACCCACTCATTAAGATAAGATTGACTCCTCAACCACCACCACTTTGAAAGTTGATTTCTGCATATATGCTTGTAAAGCATTAACACTTCTGCAGATGGTTCTAAAATCAGAAAAGTAGTAAACACAACAGAAAGTCAAACCAAGCCAATATGATTTGAGATGTGAGAGCAATCAACTAATCATGGGATAAGCACATTATGGAGCCAAATTAGTAAACAAGATGGAGCAAAAGCTGGATCAGACAAGACAGAGAGAAAATAAAGAACATAAATAAGTAGTCTGTCTCACTAGATGGAATAATTCCACAGTATGGTGGCAATACTCGCGAATAGTCACATCGTTTTAAGGGTACTTGGTAATACACAAGTGCACAGTGATAGAATGTGTTCTTCTGTTTCAGGAGTCACATTTTTTTAATTTTCATGGTTTTTTTAATGCGGTAGGATTTCTTTGGAGACTTTATATATAATTTATATGAATCTCTGTAACTTATCAATTTATAATCTTGGTGCAGAGAGATCAGAATAATAAAATGCTAAGCATTTCCAAACTAGTGCCACTGGCACTTATCCATTTTTCTTCCAAATCCTTCCTAAGACATCACTTCTCCCATAAAAATCATAAATACTAACTTATTCAAATCTTTCTTTCAAAGAATAACTTGTGCACCTCTAATGGAATGAGTGTTTTATGACCACAGTGTTCTTTGTCTTGAAAATGGTGATATGCATTCATGAAATGCATTAAAATTTGAGGTAAATATATCTGCAATTGTTATTCACTCAGGTAAAACTTTAGCATAGTATAAATCTGGTTCTTGGATATCTGAGTTTAAGAGTTCTGGATTTTCAGATCCATTCATGCTAAACTGAAACTCCCAAATAATCTATTATTAGATATATTAATAATTTCTATTGATAGTACTTGTGAGCCTGGAAAATTAATCTGTAAATATTACCAAAGAAAAAAGTCCAGTATAGCCTGCAATCTTATTGGTACATTGTATTCCACTCAGGTCCAAAGATGTCAATCCATTTTACAGCAATGACATTTCAATTCCATAGACAGGATCATATAATAAGGTCCCAAAATGTTAAGGAGTTAAAAACAAAGCAGCCTCAAACTAACTGCTATATACATAAAATGGATGACATCAGGTTTAAGGTTGGAACATTTCAGTAATGCCTTGGCTTCCATCAGTTAACCTGTTTCAACTTGGAAACTTCACATAAGAGTTGAATGAGCAAAATCTTACAAAGAAAACTGTAGACATAAAATCAGATGCAAGTGTGACTTCAAGATCCCCACCCCACATAATACTGCACCCTTGCAGCCAACCAGAGAGTGCAGAGGGGAGGCTTTGACTCTCAGCAATATTTTTACAGAACAAGAGGTATTCAGCATTCAGTCAGAAAGTGTCCATTTTAGATTAAGAAAAGAGCAAGAATAAAAGTTAAGCTTAGTTGTGTTTCTCCCTCCTGTAAGGATTTCCTGACAATAAAATTGGCTGCAGACATTATGAAGATCTTAATATTAAGTGAACGATCTTCTAGTGAGCTCTGAATGCTGTTGCAACAAAACACTAAAAGGTAGATGCAGAAAAGTGCCTAATAGAGGTGACTGCAGAGTGGAGTTCAGTTTTCTCTCTTTTCTTGCAGGGATTCTGAGGAATTAGGGGAAAAAAAAAAAAACAAAAACAAAACAACAAAAAAACCACTAAACTGACTAATGCTCTTAAAATATATAATAGTAATTAGTGGAAAGAGCATAATTTTTAATTTTGTATTGCAACATCTTTGTTATCACTATAATAAAGTAACATGAGAGACATTTTTTGAATACTTGATCATAAAAAAAATGTTAACCCTAGCATAACATTAAAGATTTTTTTGCAATAATATCTTACAGAAACATTGTCATGTGATTACTTTCTTTTACTTTTTTTTCATCTGTGTTCTAACACTACTTTTATTCAGATTGAAAGGGACCATATAGTTTGAAGAGTCCTTGACATACATTGAAACAGAAAGAGGTGTACAGAAGAAATCACACTGTTTCACTGGACACTTGAGACTAGAATAATTGGCCAATTGAAATAAATTTTGTAATTTTATCTAGAGGAGATAGTTTTTTCCATGCTAGCATTTGCTTGACTTCTCTTACAAAGATGAGAACTAGTTGAAGAAAACCAAATTGAGGAAACTAAGCGTGATCAGAGGTCAATTAACCCATGATCTACAATGGGGAAAAAAAAAAAAGGCAAAGGTACCTTTGTATATTTCTATTCTTGTAGCTATTATGCCAATCATTTAGGCTACTTGAATTCCCTCTCTGGTAAGAGGCTAGTTACAATTTGCTTTTAACAAACCTCATTATTGAATTTCTCAAATGGAGTTATCAAGCACAACATGAAATTTTATATAATATTTTACATATTATATACCTGCCTTTATATAAACAGGAGTTAATTTATTTTGGACTACCTAAAACATGCTCTCAAGATTTTAGCAAGGTAACACAGATCTTCAGTACTCACTAGACAATCCATGATAAAGCCCTCTAATGTTTTATCAAGTTTAAGATTCTTGACAATTCCACAACATAGACAACTGATGGATTTCAAAACACTTCAAACATAATTAAGCAATATTGCATCCCATGAGTAAAGCAATGTATCTCTCTCTTTTACAAATGAGACAGATTAGATGCATTAATTAAGAAGAAATCCTACAAGAAAATTCCAGGTTGGTTTCTACTGGTCAATTGCAAGACAAGAGATGAGGTTGTTACAGAGATATTTCAAGAAATAAAGGAAGAAAAAACCCACAAACTAAAGGTCATATATGAAATTCGTAGCAGAAGTAGGACAAAAAGGAAAAAAATAAGGGCTTTTTTCCTGAGGTTGGAAGTAATATGGAGGTTTAAGTTCATCAATATACTTTGGAAAATTCTTCAATATGTACATAAAAGATTGGTGTAGCCACTATGAACTAAGTAAGTGAATAATTATATTACTTAAACTGTGACATTTAAAAATAAGTAGAACTCCAAATCTAAATGCTGACTCTAGTGCTATAGAGAATCACAAACATCAAAGAAAAAAGAGAAAAATATTTTTTTCAAACTTCAAGACTGTCTCATGCCTGAAAAGAAACCCCAAAGCTAGTAGTCTTCCAATGTATTTGTATACGTATGTGTAAGTTTATGCACGTACTTCTGTATATATGCTTTATCTTCACCATGGTAAAACCAATGCCTATGATGTAACACCTTGTAGCAAGCAACAAGGATTTGGGATATTATAGAACACTATAGCAAACTTCTCCATTGCTTTATACTGTGTGCAGTAAACAACGATATCCACTGTGGATAAAAACAAGTTTACCTGGCACTTTTCAGATATGTAGTGGAGTACATAAGTCCATGTCTATTAATTGGAAAGCAATGCCAAAGAGCACAGGGTGCAGCTTGCATTTCCCTCAAGTCCTACTTTCCCTTCCCTTTAACACTACCTGAGATTAATTTCTTTCCCGTCAGTTTTACACAACCATGGTGTTGTACTGATCCTTGTAAAATCTTTCTTAATTTAGGGCCTTGAATAAATAAGTAAAACAGTCTTGGCATACAGTTATATTTTTATTATTACTATTTCCTGGTAATCATCTAAAGAGCCTTTTTTCAATTATCATGTAGAATCAATAAAGCACAACCAGTGTTTCATTTATAATTAGTGGGGAAATAGGTGGCTAACATGCATGAATAAAGGAGGAAAAAACTCTATGTTCCTGAATATCTTATTGTGCCAAAAAGAAAAAAATATGGACTCAACCAAGAAAAATGTGAGAGAGAAAACTGAATTACAGTGATGTGGGTGTCTCTGTTACATTTCAGTCACCCACTATTTTAGGAATCTGCTATATTAGCAGTATCATTTCCTTTCGCTTTAGTTTCTAGAATTTTCATAAGTGCCTTTACTTCTGATTCTTTTCCTTTTGACTCCCAAGTTTTATTGTGACTTTCACAGAGGATCCTTAGTCAGGAATAATTATTATTTTGATATGTATTTACTAAGATATCACAGTTGATTCTTCAATAGCATCAGTCAAAATCCCCTAAATGCTGCAAATTGTGTGAATATTCCATTTCTACTGCTGGTTGTTTTAATATCTCTTCAACACAAATGCATGTTAGTGTTTTCTTACCCCCACTCAATGAGCCAACACATACTCTTTCATCTTTTTTCCCTGTTTCTGAGCCAAAACTCTGAGGAGGTTCATTTCACAATTAATTTTGTCAAGTCCACTACTGGCAAGACTGGGCACAACTTCCTACTCTTTAGTACAGATATAGCCAGTCATTAATTTTACCACTGAACTTGGAGCAAATGTAAACTTATTTCCAAAAGCAATAACAAATGTCATGGGTTCATATTACAGAAAAAGTAGAGTCAGTTCCAAATTAAGATTGTAACTTACTTGAAATAACTTACTTATTTACGATTAATGACCTACTGATATATGCATGTTGTGCTTCCTTCCATTCATATGTATGGTCATGAATAAAAGGCATTACCCTCATATCAGTGTAGGGTTTTTCTCAGATTCCTTAAAAAGAATGTGAATGTTTGTCCGTCTCACTGTCTGGTGAACTGTATTTCTATTTTCTTTTTTCATACCTGTCAAGTAGCACATTATAAAACATCACCACAGAACTAATAAGAGCTTTGTAGCACGAATTCACATGTCATTTGAAAATGCCTAGTCTCAGACTAGACAGATATTGACTGAATCACATCAGTGAGAAAAAGCTTAAAAATCGCCTATACAAGTAAAATCAAGCAACCTTCTCAAATCTGTCTTTAAATCAGCCAATCTCCTAAAACTCAGGAGGAAACTCTGGACTGAGGGACAAACAAACCCTTTAGCTTTTACAGTCAGACACTATCTTCCTATCAAAAGATTTTGAAGTGAGATGTTTACAGAGTTGTATTTCTACTTGAGCTTCTATCCTGAGAGCTGTACAATGAACAGGTCCCAATACCTTAGATTTTAGTTTTTTTCTTGTCCTCCCAGTTGTTGCTACTGACACAGACTGGAAAAAAATTTTCAAATGAGTAGTGATTTCATTATAAACAGGTTTGGTTTTGGGGTTGTTTTTGTTTTTCATATTGTTTCATTTTGTATTCTCAACTTTTTTGTCAGTTCCATCAGAAGTCCACCTTTTTCTTCCTATTTTTATCTCCCCACACATTTCTATGTAACACACATTAATGTACAGAATAGTAAAGTGCTGATGTACCAGTGAAGATGAAGCAACAGCGAATAATGTTCTGCCAAGTATGTATTTCTATTAACAGTTTGGAAACTAAATATAAAGTTCTTTAAATTCAGAAGCTCTTCATAGCACAAGAATTAAAGGCTCTGTGCATCTGCAATGTCAGTGATGAACAAGGATCCTCAAATGCTTTCTTTTTGCTAGACATAAATCTGATATATAAGCTACTGCAAAGTGCAATTAAAACAAAATATTCTTTTAAGACCTGCAACTTGTCTGTCCTCCTCCAATTCTAATCTGACAAGAAAATTTGTAAGGTTTATGATATACATCTTAGCTCACTGAGTGATTCCTGCTGCCTAGTTAATTCTCCATGCAACGAATTGCATCAAAGTAGTATAAGGGAAGGGCCAAGTCCTCAGTGGATATATCTGATAGGAGATAATAAAAAATGGTTAGGATGTTCAGTCCTTTTTTCCTTAGGAAAAACTTTCTTTCTGACATACATTTTTTTTTGTTGTTTATCTAATGCTCTATTAGAGGCCCCAGAAGGGATATTGACAGTGATGGTTATCCCTCAAACCAACATATGCTCTTGCCTAGGGTATACTCACATGTATGAAGAGTTTTCCCTCTGTATTGCAAGGAAGTGGTACACCATTTTTCAAAGTATTTCCCATCCATGTTATATGTACACTGTGAATTCATGAACAAAAGAAAGGAAATTGTTGCATGCTGAGGATAGGGACAGATTGTATCTGCGCTGACCTCATGCCAAAGATATCCTAAGTTCTAAGACAAGGATATCCCATGGTAACAGTGTGTGTCTCTCTTTATGCTCTTGATTACAGCAAAAGTAAAATTTGTCACATCCCACCACTGATAACTTACTTTTAATACTCACATGCTTCTTTCTACCGCAATTTTTTAACAACTCCAACTGCATATCTCCTTCTGAGAAGCCACACTACTAAGAGGAGAGAGTAAGTCTGGAGAGCATCTGTTCCCACTTTTTGCCTCTCTTAATTTTATGAAGAGTCCCATGATAGTAAACTGAATTTTCATGGAAGAGAGACCAGTCTCTGTCTTAACAATATAGCCCAAGGCAGCTGAAAGGAACCTAGAGTTACTTGGCCAAGGCCCTAGAATTCCAAAGACTCCAGTATTTTACAATCAGAGTACTTTGAATACAGAGTGTAACTGCACAGAAATTTGCTCTTTCCCACCAAGATTCAGATCCTTTGGAACAGTGCCTGCTTTATCCCATTAAAAATAAAAAAATTATGCAGACTATCTGCCTTACCCCTAGACCTTTTAGTCAGTCCAAAAACTGCTTGTATATGACCAGCTCTACTTTGTCAGCCCAGGAAAGGAAAGAAAGCTCTCAGAAGGACTGATGAGAACTCTGTGTGCTAATTGTCTTTCTGATTGGAGGAAAATGCAGCAAAAAAATTATTATAAAGGAGGACAATGAAAAATTAGTTGCTTTGTCTAAATGTTTCCAGTGGTTGATAAATGCTCACTGTTTAGGCTCACCAATTTTTTTCAGCCTGCAGCTGCAGAGCCAGTGTTCCTCGTCCCTTGCCATGACTGACGATCTGACTGTCTGCCAGATAATCGCCAATTCCTGCTTTGCTGTCTGCTTTAGTTATTTTTAAGGGCATTTTTTCTCCTTTTCTTGAACTGATGATCTCACACCGGAAATTCAGCTTTTCTTTTTTTTTTTTTTTTCTAAAAAAGAGGGTCTTTTGTGATGGCAACAGAGCACTCTTACAATCAGCTGGGAGTTTTCCTTACTTAGGCAAGAAAAAAAATAAAGTCAAGAATTGACAGAGTTCCAGCAGGGCTTAAATTCTAGCAGCACAAAAACGCTATTTAAGGAGCAACAAAAAACTAAAGACACATTTACTCTGAGGTAATGGTGACATAATTTTTTGGAGAATAATTCCCAGTTATTTTAACCTATTTTTTTCTTACTGCATTCAGGACCAAAATGTGAATAGGATATAGATGTAAACTTTACATGGAGACAGTGTGTCTCACAAATCAGTGTGGAAAGGTTCAGCACAAAAATGGCTCTTTACCTTGACAATAAAGGCCAGTTTGATAGTTTATTTTCTTTATTCCTACAATGAGCCCATTGAAAAAACCTTCATCATTTTTATTTTGCTTCAATGCCTTACAGTTTTCTATCCCTTGTAAAGGAAATAGAGTTACTGAAGGCAATTTGGAGACTCTGAATGAGATCTTGTTTTGAAGTTTCATAATGATTTCATGAATTTATTTTGTACTGCAAATTACAGTCTCTTGATTGCTAACATGAGACTTTCAGGTTTTTATTAGCATGTCTGTGGCCAAGAGACTGGTCAAATTTACTTTAGCCTTGATTCAAGTTTCAGCAATGCCCTTACTTTATAAGTAAAAGATCCTTTTGTGATCAGAATATCTTTACCTTGCTAATCAAATTTGTGTGCTCTCATTTTTCATTTCCCAGTTGCTCCATGTTCTCCTGAACAGACATTCTTGGAGAGGAGTTAGTACCCAAGTCCTTTCCCATATAGTGTTGTAGGAAAGCAAATCTGCTTTTCACCACATTTTGCCCTTTAGAAAGTCTTTTCAATGTAGATCCTAGAAAACAAGTGTTGCATGAAGCAGTGGATATGGTCCAGTTTCTTGTATATCACTGAGAAAGTAAACCAAAGCTTCCAAACTGGTGTGTCAGGATTTCTGAATTCCCATTTTGACCTATCTGTGGTTAGAAAGATCTCAAATTGTCCTACGTGGAAGGCAGAATATGCAAATGACACTCAAATTTTTCTCAGGTAATTTTGACTTTTGGAAAGTTATCTAATTCAGCTATAGAGATGATAAAGATATGGGGCAGGGGGTGTAGGGGGGAGGGGAATGGTGGAAATGGAGAGAGAGAGAGAGAGAGATGGAGACAGATATGTAGAGATACAGATCTTCTACAATCAATGGAGCAGAGTAGTTCACATCCTGAGGTCATTTCACTCCTTTTAAACACCTACTTCCAAATGGGATGGATTGTCCCTTGCTGGCATCTGTATCTTTAGGGATTATAGTGTCAGACAGAATAATTCACTTTAGTTGTCTGACATAGGGACAGAGGTGACCAGCATTTCATCACAAGATTCTGCACATGGACAGTTATCACAGAGCAGAGATACTGAGGTTAATCTGATGTTGTGTGAGAAAGCAGCTTTTGTGAACCCCTCATGCTGTGCAAACTTTGCAGCCCCCTGCCTGAACCTGCTCTGCCAGTGAGAACATAAGGACAGAAGCTGTAGGGAGATGATGGCAGGAAGAGTCTATCAGGGTTGTTGCAATGCAGTATGGGGATAAAGAAAGGCCAAGTGAACATGGTTTTAGATGGGATTGAGCTCTATTTAAAACTTCCCATTAGTGAGTCTTTTAATGGTGAAAACATTTAAACTATAAAACAAGGATTTGTCAAAAATGAAACTCTCCTACTAAGATTCAGGATCAGCTATTGATTATACGTGTCACATTCCACCCCTTATTCCTGAATCCATTCTTTTGGATTTTCCTGCCCTGTCCCCATCTTGGAGGAGTACGGTGTACATGAACAGAAATGTCTGTCATCCACTCTTCTTTTTCTTTCATTTCTTTCTCTCCTGGTTATAGTAGCCAGGATCAGTTTGTCACTGTGTGGGTGTGTATTCTAAACCCTCTATGTCATTTTTCTCACAAACTGCTCACAGTGGCCCATTTGCAGCAGCTGCCTAAGGCACACCCAACCCCTCAGGCTATAAACTGGGTGTTTAGGAACTTCTGTGGAATAAGGAGGTTGTCCTGCCTTCATACCCACCTGAGGCGTCATGTCTGCTAATGGGCCATCAGAGATGCCAAAAATATGCCATTGTTCACCTCAAAGAGTAAATCACCCATTGTGAAACTCTCCACCCTGGGGGAAGGATTGGGCGTTCTCATCAGAGACCAAGCAGAGATAAGCTTGGGGTTTTGGGATTGGGGGTGCTCTTCAGATCCAGAGGAGGACCAGAGCCTCGACCAGACTGAGACTGCCACTAGACTGCAACCATCATTTTCACCAGCAGGTTTCTTCCTTTCTTCTTACTTTGAACTCAGGGGGGCCACGTGTTGTTCAGCACAGGGGTTGGTGAGCTGCATTCTGTTTGTGCCCCACCGTGCTGGGCTGTATATCTGCTTTTTTGTGGCACAAATTTTACTTCTGTATGAGTGTATTTTGTGATCGTTTATTAAATTGTTATAATGACTTACAATCCCATTCTGAGTTGGATTCATTTTCTCCTGCCGGTTTAACTCTAAACCAGCACACTTTCATATGAAAATCAATGAAGTTTTGAATGGAGAAACAACTGTGTTACCCATCAAAAATATCAAACAAAGTCCTACAGATTTTCAGTTAACACAGTACTTTACAATAATTGTCATAATTGGCAGCATCCCTGTCTCGGTTAAAGGAATACAATGACTGGACATTCTCAGTTACAGCAGACAATTTGAATTGTAACAATTACAAGTTTGCACTAGGTAGATCATCTTGTCCTTTTTCTATTAAGTATTGTTCCCTCTGATGTTTTCCTTGGTGTTTCATCCAATCTAATTTTGCCACTCTTCTTAACAGAATATTTCATTAACAAACAGTACTATTCCTAATAAATACGACATTGTACGCAGTCCCCAGTTCCCTGTGTAATCTCTTTTTTTTTTCAAAAAAGTAGTTATATTTCTCAACACCACCTTCATTAAAATCACTTTCCCCTCAAAACTGGAGAAAATTAGTGTCAGTTTAACAGATTTGGGCTGGAACCATCACTCAATGAATGTTCTTGTAAAGGTTCAGGCTTGAATACCAGTCAAATATTATCCCCGTATTCTTTTAACACATTTGGTCCTGAGATAAATTCCAGATGTTCAAAAAAGAATGAAAATGAAAGAACTGAAGAAAACATTTGATCTGTATTTTGGGCAAAGGTTCAAATAAATAAGCAGAAAATTGAGCTGAAAGTTCTTGGTTAATTAATGTTCATGAAACAGTTAGGACCTTGGCTTGACAAAATAAAGTTATTTAGTTCTTCCATATTTTTTCAGTGACCATACATTAATTAAACTTTACTGTTTTGTATAATGTAGCAGCTGGATTTGAATCACCCTGAATATTTGCATGAAAAACCAAAATCACATTGATCTGCCAGTGCACGAATAAGATGAAACCACACACTTCCATGAGAACAATAATCACCACAGATGAAATCAAACATGTCCATGAGAACAATAATCACCATACACTTGTGATTCACATTTGCAAAATCAAACCAAGAAATAAATTGTGAAAATGCCAAAATAAACCAAGATCTGCTACATCTATTTTCTAACATGTTTTTCCTAAAGAAACAATCTTGATGTCATTTTGTTATTTGCACAGATGTCTGTCCAACTGATTGCAATGACTTTTGAACTCACTAGGCAATTTTAGGTGAGTTTGATAGAGGAATAAAGGTCACAAAGTCACACTTCAATGACTTTTGTGGAATTGTTGACTAAGTATGCAAAATAAGATCCAATTTCAGCTCTTACTGAGGAAAAGGTGAAATACACTTGCTTATCACATTATTTGCTTTCCACCAACCAACTATTCAAGCAGCTAATGCATAGCTTTGAATGAGCCTGGAGGGAAGAGGAAGGAGAGGATAATATAGGAATATAATAAGATTTTGAGTAGTTCAGTACCAATACTGAAATTTAAAGAATAAAAATCAATAGGAAACTACAGTTCTTTATGTTGCCTGTTTACAGAACTATTTGTTTCTCTCTAAGTCAGCTGGTCATTTAATCTTTTGTTGCTGCTGCTTCTTTTCTCCTTCATTTGCTAATAAAGCAGTAAGAGGTGGACATAAGAGTTCAGAAATCTACCTAATAAATATCTAAAAGTTCTGTGAATGTGATCTTTGATCTAGCTAGTTGATAGTTAGCTGAAACTTTACATAGTTTACTTATTTTCAGAACTTTAAATGCCACAGAATCAAGACTCACATGTTAAGCAGATGAAATGTTCTTTTTTACATTTGGAATAAAAAATGCATGTATGATTTGCTTATGGTAATCCTACAAATGCTAACCTAATTTTCATTCTACTAGTTCATTTTAACCATTTCATGCCACTCTTATGACAGACAATATGAAAATAAATCTGTAAGCCAGAAGATTGGCTGTCTGATTCCTGTCTTGTGCCACTGATTTGTTTTGTAATCATGAACAACTTGTTTTAACTTTGTTTCCCATTCTAGTCTTTGTCAATCTTGTTTGTTTATGAAAGCTGTTAAAAAGAAATGTTCTGCTATACATCTGGATCTAGTATTGCTGAAAGGATAAGTCTTTTGGTTCTGTTGTAATGCTGTTTATGGCATCTTTGTTACCATTATTACACAACTAATGTGATTACTGTAAAGAACCTCCTACAGTTGTGTTTCTCTACCTTGGCAATGCATATATAGGTAATCCTCTTCTGATGCAAAATTACCATAAACTTCTGCCTCTACTGTCTTTCATATCACAGAAAGACAGTAACAGAGTTTGGTATCTTTTCACATAGATGAAAAACCCTTTCTTTTTATAGCTTTCTTATAATAGGGGAAACTTCCTAATAGGAGCTCTTCTTGCCAAAACTATAATTTGCAACATAATGCATCATAAATATTAGTTAAAAATCAGTTGTCCCATTCACTGGTCTTGAATACCTTGCCATGTAACTGTAACATTTGTAACAATTTGGTCCCATCAATAATTATATTTAAGATACAATTACAACCAGTAGCTGAAAATATTGAAGCTGTCTAAGATATTTAAGCACAAATGTTCCTTTAAAATAAAACACAATTTTGGATTAATATCACTCTTGCACAAGAATCTACTTGAGCATATTGAACTAGTTAGTAAATTATCTTCCTATAAGGTTTTTGGTTTGTTTGATTGTTTTTATTATGATGGTTTCAGAGCTACAAAATAAACATAAGTACAAAGTTGCTGAAGTGCATTAGGCACTTTAGACCTTTGGGACATTATCCACAATGGGACTTTGTGCACTCTGCTAGCACTTCAGAGCATAACCCTGGATTTTAAATCCACAGACCCCTGCTCAGGTGTTACTTAAACTTGGAAGGCACTTAATTTTCACAGCTGTTTAAATGCCAGATGCTATCTTATTCCCACGCTGCCTGTGCCCCAGACACAGCTATATCCTCAGGCCAAGTACTACCAAACTTTTTCCTGCCCACAAAAAAAAGTGAGAAGAGAGCCAGCATGTCTCCAAACTGAGCTGCCAGTGGGCTTGCAGTGACTTGTCAGAGTCCAGCCACACTTAACCAATGTTGCATTGTGGTATGGAGTTCAGACACTGAGATGTTCTTACTAATGTGGCCACCCCAAAAGATGTTAACTTTTGAAAATCAGTGTTGTCTATGGTAAGTAGATATACCAAAGTGCCTTTGAAAGTCCTGTCCTAATTGAGCTCACTCTCTCTTCCCCTCCTCTCCATCTTGTACTCTCAGTTATGATATTTCATTTCTACTATTTTTCAGTTTGTTGCAACCATTTGGCACTTTTTCTCCTCTAATTTCAGAGGCCTTTCTGAACCTTCCAAGTCAACCTCTTAGGAAGTCAAACAATATCCAGGCAGCAGTTGCCATCAAAGATGAAGTGAAAAACCCACTTAATGGTGTCTTCTACGTTTCACTATCAACATTGAAGGTAATTAGTCCTTTATCTAAAATGGCATGATACCTTGACTTCAATAGAGTTATATTTATTTATACCAGATGAAAATACATCTCAAATTTCAATGGCTCATTACAAGAACTATGACACAAAGGTATATTTTAGGTTTTAAAATTATTTGACACTGTTTTTAAAAGGTATCTGATCAATGATTTACAACAATGGCATTAATTGCTCTCATTCTTTTCCCTTATGTAAGTACCAAACAGTTTGTACTATTGATCTGAGCACAGTGTTACAGTAATTTCTTCAGTGATTTGTGAGATTATGTGCTCCAGTTGCTGTCTGTACCGGTGATTATTGTTAGCACAGGCTTTTTCCTGATGTTCATTTCATAGTACAATGATTACAGTTATTATCATTACTATAATTATTGTTATGAGCATCAGGTTGGTTAACAGGTTCTATAAACACAATTTAAAAAAAATTATCCATTGAGGCAACAAAAAATCATGCTTTTTTGGTATTCAAATTATTATGTTTTATGAGTCGTTCTTTCATCAAAAAAAATCCAAAAAAAACCCCAAAAAACACAAACAAAACCACAAAACCAAACCAAACCCCTAAAAACAACAACAACAAAGAAGCATTCTATCATTCCACACACTGCTGAGTTATGAGGACATCTATGATAGGCAGTGCTGAAGGAATCCCATCGGTGGGACCACACCATCTGCCATACCCACCTCCAGAGACTTCATCAGAACACAGGGCAGAATGGGTGCAGTTACACACTTCTCACTGCTAGTTTTCTCTGCTCATAGAGCATTGAACTTTGAAAGATATATTTTTTTCCCAAATGAAAGATAATAATTAGTGATTACAGTACAATATTTATTGTGTAACCCTTATTAAGTGTAAGGGTTAAGAGTAGGTTATTCACTGTAGTATAATGCTGAACAGGAAACAGATTCTGTCATTAGTAAAAAAATAAGAATCATTTTTTTCCTGTATGCTTTAAGGACTGTGGCCCTAGTAGGAAAAGTAGCACAGGAGATTTCTAATGCTTTTGCTATGTCTGTTGATCTTCCCCAAAGCCAAAAGAATTCTGATGTATCTGCAGTATTTTTCATGGTAGGTTTTACTCTGAGCTTCCAGGTTTGAGGGCAATTTAATAAACTGCTTTGTGTATGTTTATAGTTTCAAATGTGCTTAACTAACATCTTTGTAATTTAGATATGTAATAACTTCTTTGCTGCATTGATCCTGAAGGTCAAAGAGCAGCTGTGGCAGTTGGAGCTATTCTGATTCAGTTTGAGTTTTAGGAATGTGTACAGATCAGATTTTATTTTATCTGATCCAATTCACCTACTATTCCTGCTGAAGATACAATTTCGGGAAGACAGGACTGTGTCTTTATAGATCAAAGACAGCCAGAAGAAAATCAGAGAACCAGGGAATGGAAAGTACAGGAAAGAATAGACTCTTCTTGCTGACACAATTAAATAGAAGACAGTTATTGAACCATTTAATGTGTCTCACCTCTCTGCCTGAGAAAGGCATAAATAATGTAAGGAAGGGGACTACTTTTCTTCACAGCGCCTGCACAATGGTATGTGTTGAAAATTACATGCACAAGTACCCATCTGTGAATAAAGGTTTAGTTAGATATTAGGTTCATGAACAAAGAGGGGGGAAAATGTTAAATAGAGATAATAGAAAAGTAGTAAGCAAAGCTCAGGTCTCTATGGGTTTATTTAACAACACAGAAGAACAGGAAACAATATTGACAGTTTTAGTATTTTTAAGACTGAATATTAATGATGGGATTTTGGATTAATATATTGGAGTTTAATATCCAGCTCCAAATCTCTTTGATTCCTCAGAACAGTACTCTTTCCAAGCTGTACTAACATATGGTTAACATAAGCCAGAACTGGATGTTTGGTGCTGCAAAGTTCTTCTGCAAAGCCATTTTTCATCAAAACTCCCAAAAATGTCTTTTGAAAACACATCCAGAACAATATATATACTCAAAAATAAGTTCATGCAAAACAGAGTTCTTAAAGTTTCTGTTAAACTGTTGGGCAGACTATATTACCCCCAAAATTTCCTTTCCAAGGTGATGATGCTAACTAAGCACACTCTTTCCCTCACCCATTCTCTTCCATTTCAGATCCAGTAATGTAGGAGATGGGTTACTCACTCCTCCAGTAAACTGAATAAACTTTACACAGCTCCGTATTTTCACAGACTCCTATTCCTTGTATGTGCAGCCCTGGGAAGGGGCTGAGGCTCTAGGAATCCTAACAGTTGTCTTCCTTACTAATATCCCTGTAACATCAGGATTTTGTTGTGTCTTAGAATCATGCATTATCCACAAGCACATCCAAATGGCATTCCTAACCTATTTACAACTTAAATGGGAAAATTTGTCCAACAGTCTAGTCACTACTCCACAAAATAAATCCTAGGAAAATATGCTGATCCTATCCACCACACCCTAGAAGAGTACTGAAGGCAGTATGAATGGATATCCATGCAGGAAATGTGTGTCATCTCACTTCAGTCATGGTGAGACCCCTTTGATCCTCATCTCCCAAATATTTTTATTCACTCTATTGTCCAAAAATTCCAGATCCCAAACTCAAATCACTTCAGACTTCTATGGATCGTTTTCTGATAGGGAAGGGAGAAAAGACTAAGATGAACAGATGCGCTTAGTAGCATCTGCTATACATAGATGGAAAAGCAGGACCTGTGAGGTCTGGGGTTGCTCACTGAGATTTGGGTGTCTTCAGTATGTAAAGAGGCTAATTACAAGCTGCTGACTGGCTGAGTGTTGGCACATGATGTTTCTGATGAAAAGAAAACTCAAATCCCAGAGAAATCAGATGACTGTATTGGTTGACAAAGCAGGGAATCTTTCAAAGGTGCTGACAAAAGGGGCATCTGACCTTGAAAACAACCACTATATTTGTCCTGTAAGTCTGCTTGCAGCCAGTACAGCAGGTCCATCACCACAAACTTTACAATATCTGTTGACCTTACCTAGCACCATGAGAGTACTTGGAATAGAACTTATCCAAGACCTTTATAAATTCTTAATCTTTCATCTCCATAACAAACCTATTAAGCCACTTTTTGTGCATTCCTGAATTTCTCCCCAGCACCATGGAGTGGATGATGCTAGTCAACAGTACACAACAAACAGGACAACACTGGAGCTGAAGGAGTTATGAACATCTGTAATGTGGTACTGCCAATGAACCCCTTCATGACAGTGTCATCTTTTAAAGCTTTCTAATGTTTTCTTCCAGTATGTGAAACGCTTTGATAAGACTGAATGTATGATCCTGGGAAAACAGAATCTCAGTCTGTACTGAATTACACCGTCAAGACAATGGGATCACTGTAAAAACTAAGTGCTGGCCTTTTAGTATTAGCTCTGCTGGATGTAACTTGTAAAAATATTTTTTAAGGGATACCTAGTGGTTTCAACTAACAGTAGTAATTTTTTTATAAGGCTGAATTGTATTAAAAGATCTCATGTGCCAAAGCTCTATTTCTCTCACTAATATATTTCTTGTATATTTTATACTCCTCTTAACACAGTCAGTGAATTCTGTGCTGGAAGGCATTTAAAGAACATTTAAAAAAACACTGTCAGTGTTTCTGATATTTTCAAAAGCATTAGAATACTTGAAACAGCCTACCAAATATTTCAGTTAATTTATTCTACATATCCTTCTGAGTCTTAATAAAATCAGACTCATAAAAAGGATAGTAGTTATCAAGATCCTCTTGTTCTCCAGGTGACCCTCTCCTAGCTTGTTTCCAACACTAACTTTCATAACTTTTTTTTAGTCTTTCTAAGCTCAGATCTTGTTCTTTTCTAGCATATCTCAAGGATATATTTCTTATGACTGAAGAATGGAGAGGTAGATGTTGCTTTTTGCATACAGAGGGAAAAAAAGTCAGCATGAAACAAAGGGTTAGAGAGTGTTTAGCTCCTAAAAAAATGTATTGCTAGAAGCTCTGTTAGAGATCAGCCAAGAACAATGCCAAGAATCTCTGCTTTGAGAAAAAAATTATTTGATTTGTGAGAACTTTGGGATTACAATTGCACTTTATGAACAGACTAAGCCTCTTCTCAGTCACAAAATTATCTTGTGTCATATTTCCTATCTGACGAACCAGAGGTTCACACTTGTCTGTCTGGAAGAAAGAGTTACATACATTCTAGATCTGTCTGGAGGATAGAGTGCCTATAGATTGTAAGGTAAGAAGGTGATGAAATGAAGAGAATTAGTAGACAGTGCTGCAGTGCACTTTGACAAGAATTGCTGAAGAGTTTGTGGGCTTCCTACTGGCATATTACTCTGCCTGTAGAGTGGTCCTGATAAAGTGATTTCATTCAGAGCCAGTATGCAGCTTGGAAAAGAACCATCCTGAGACTAGAAGGACTTCTACTTTCCTTCAGTAGCCAAAACAGTGCTCATCCTGCAACTAACCAATGACCAAAACACTAGAGTGAGGATTTCTGGGAAGCTGGAGGGAAGAGAGTGTTGTGTTAGTGTGCAAGGGAAAGACAAATGAATACTGAAACCACAGAAATGAAAGTAGTAACCTATAACATGAATAAAATTGGCTACAGTTAGCAAAGGACTACAAACTCTGAACATGGGAGTCAGAACTGTAAGCTTGCTTTGGGGATTGTTTGTGAAAATTTTTAAATTTGATGAAGAGAGAGACAGTAAAATGTGTCCCTTTCCCTGAGGGCACATGACTGATGACACCTCAGAGGCAGGGACAGTGATTGCTTGCTGAGCTCTGTCTTACTACATCTTACCAGATGTAAAAAGCAAAACAACAAAAGCTGCTGTATTGAATCAGCTCTAAAGGAAGTCAAAGACCAAGCACTGAGATCAAGGGAAAGAGAGGAGTCTGTCTGACCATAAAGGCAATTAACCAAATCAGAAGCTGTAAACGGGCTAATTCTGATATAATCACATGCATAAACATACCCTCCCAAGCAACCGACACACATTCCTCACTGATGTTTTCATTCATCTAAGTCATTATTCATGCAATGCAATCTGATACCTGTTTGGGTGAGCAGCCAGTGTGAAGATACTTGTACAATCAGGGAAGATGAAGACTCAGTAAAATGTATAATTAATGCATAGGCTGGGCAATTATGTAATTTGAAGTATATTTACATGTGCTTGTGTATTTTTGAAAGGTGTTTCTTAACTCAGTTGTGGTATCTATTAAGAGCAATGTACTTCATTACTGTTAACTGAACAGTATGAGATTCATTTTCATGCCTATATAACTAACAGTAATTTTATGGCCTGACCACTTGTATGGTTGAAGAAATGGAAAAATTAGGAGCAATAAGAGCTGGTTTTGGCCCAGGTCAGACAAAAACATTTGAGTTCTGTTATCGATCTTACCCTAGTATCCCTGCTCTTGTCTACTCAGTTACTTTGTTTCCTTTTTGAGGTTTCTCATATTTTGAGCCTTCTACATAAAAATAAAATAATTCCATATAGAAGCCACAGAGAGGGAACCAAAATGATTGCAAAGGGAGAGAGTGGAAAAGGGCAGTGTAAGGAGTGGAGGATACTAAAGAAAACAGCACAATAGTACTTTAAGTAAAAAATTTCTCTTATTAATGTCTCCCTTCATCCCAGTAGTTCTTTACCACAATGCAGGTGATTGTTACCAAGCCTGACAAAGTATCAGTTACGATTTATCTTCTGCAGTTCAGATACTTCTAGCTAAATAAATTTAATTTGGTTATTTTCAGAGCTGAGTCCTTTTTCTTGGAAGAATATCCCTGTCTTCAGTAAAACTGCTCTCACTAAAACCCTCCCTTAAGACTGTTTTCAAGCTAATATTAAGTCCATTTCACTCTTTAGCACACCACAGGAGGAGACAGAGAAATGTTCACTACAATTCAAGAAATTGAAGCATGCTGTCTAACCTGAAAACAACCTTTCCAGTTTCACAGATAAATGTTACAACTACTCTTTATTTCTTGACAGCCTGCATTCTTGGGTCCCAGGTGTAAATACTTTGGAAATCCAAGATACAAGGCTTTCAACTGTGTGCTGAAAGCTGTAAATATCAAGCACAATTTCCTTTTATTTTAATGAGTGTGTTGTCATGGAAACTTTGCAGTGGACTCTGGGTTTCATACTCAGAACTCTTGAGGTTTCTGGCAGTTCCCTGATGGGTCCTGTCAACTGCTCATTTCACAGGAAGTGATAATAAAAATTCACTTTCCTGTTCAGTGAACCTTGAATGAACTGAAGGAGAACAACCTCAAATTTGCTTGCTTCCTCTCATTCCAAATTTAATATGCATGACTGATAGTATGCTACTTAACCCTTTCAACAACTTTGAAAATAGCTAAGATCCATAACAGTTAAAAATTCTCTACTGTTAAATGATCTTGAAAGACAGGTATTGAACCAGACTTCTTACAAATTTATAAATGCTGACCTCTAAGTGAGGTTAGAGAGTGAAGAGGACAAAACCCCAACAGTTTTAAGCATAATACTTTTTCCTTTCCAGCTTTATGTCCTGATTTAGAACATTACAAAGTAATGACAGAAAGAGGTTAATTTCCTGTTTTCTGATTTTAATACATTTTACTCTTTAAGTATCTTACACAGATACATCACATTAGTGAGTAAAAGACAATAAAAACACCTAAGCATCCTTTTCCAATCCTCAATGAGGTATTTTTCAGCAAAGTTCTCCTGTTGTACAATGCCTCACTATTATGAAGCTATCTTTTGACCACTGTTCTCTCCAGACTTCTGCTTTTACTGCCAAGGGAAGATTTCTAAAATTTCTCTTGAACATGATCACCACATTTCCTGCAGTTAATCAAGCACCTGTGTTGTTGCTCATCCCTTTGCTCTAGTTTTACACATTTCTCAATTTCACAGCTGCCACATTTCAATGCATTGACCCAAATAATGTATATTAAGCTAACTTTTGCCTCCCATGACTGACTTTAGATGTATCTGCAAGGCAAAGGAAAGAACTACTTGAAAGAAGTGCTGTTGGGGGTTTACTGTCTTGCATTACTGAGTTTCAGTAGCAGCTTCAGGAAGATATTGCAGCTCTAGCAGCTCTGGCATATGTCCAGACTCCCTGGAAGGTGAGCAACACCAACACATAGCACATTAGCTGCTCTGCCCTCATTGTCAGTTCTCCACTTTACTGCACAGTCAGTTTCGTAGGTTAAGAAATAAATAATCATTTTACCCAAATGTTGGGTTCATTGAGAGGAACCTCAAAATACACAAGCAAACAAACAAAATCCCCCAACTGTTCTAACTGCCTACCTACCAATACAATAAACAGGACAAAAAGTAGAATTGTTCACTCACTGTTGTAAATTCTACATAATACTGCTTAATCCTGTTGGGAAGTTTTGTGTGATTAAAAAGTTAGAAACCAGTGGTTCAGCTGTTTAGAAGGGATCAGATGGCAAAAGGAGGAAGGAAAATGTAGTATTACTTGTCACTGATAACTCATAAGCAGTGCTTACAGTGATGTTCAAATAGGTAAAACATTAAATGGGCTCACATCTAGTGCTTCCTTTTGCCCATGATTTACATATGAAAACGGGATGATCACATTCATACCCACCTATATGAAGTATATGTAAAATAGGAAAAAAAAAAAAATCCACCATATGATTTTAAGGAACTTGATTAGTAGAGAGATACAGCAGATTTGCTACCTGAAACATCACTGATCAAGTGGAAGAAATAAAGTAGAAACACAAAAATATGAGTTACATTAGCATGGTGTGGAGGTACAGCAGAAGCCTCCAGACCTGATGAAGGCCACTGTTTAGAGGACTGAATAGCAACAGGACTGAGTAGCTTACCTAAGCTTTCCTCCACAGATCCAGTGGAAGTACCCTTAGATAAAATGTAACCAAGAGAAAGAACATAAAAATATTTGATATGAAGAATTCCCCAGTAATGTGTGCATTTTTCTCTTCTGGAATTTTAAATACCAAGATTGCCTGTGATTCCAAAAGGAGTTTGCTACATAATCCATCACTACTATTCTTGAAGGCGGATCCAGAGAAAATGTTAATGGTTTGTGTTGGCAGAATGACTAGATGATGAAATGGTCTCTTCTGATGTTAGAGGCCAAGAAAGTGACTATCACTCTGTGAATGGCAAAATCGCCAAATCCCTTTTCCAATTCCTCAGCACCACCACAAAGACAAAAGTTAATGCTGAAGGGGCCAGTAAACTGCTGGATCAAGGTTCACTGTTATCACTCTCAAGCACACATGATTTTGCAGCAGGTGTTGCTAAGTTTTTGTCTTTACTATTGCCTCAGAATATACTGATGCCTAACTGACTTCATACCAGGCACAGTAACATCTCACAGCACTGTGTTTCTCCAGGTGGGCATAGACTTTTCCAAGGTCAATAGCAAAAATTAACCCAGTGCCTCACTTTGCCTAGGAAGAGTTCTACAAGTATCTAACTGGAAAATATGTACAAAAATAAATTAATTCATATATTTCACATTATAAATATGCATCCAGAAAAATGTTTCTTCTTAAGATTTCCACACTGATCATTGGCAGAGATTCTTTTCACTCAGAAAAATTGTTCAAATAATGAACAGCTACACTGAATGGTTTCTGACTTCAGTTACTCTCTTTCTAGAGCACTACCATTTTTGTGTTTGTGTTTTCCATTTGACAGCACAGTCCTTTCTTCATGTTAAACTACTTTGTGATGGAGTAAAAATTTGCATTTTTTCTTTACACACTGAGTATTCCCATTGACTTCAAATGGCCTTGAAGTCAAGGGAGCTGTCACATACGTAAGTCTTCATAGTGTCAGTCAGACCTTCAAACAGCAACCAGCATCCAGTTACTTCTACAGAAGACTTCAGTCATTTACATATGGCACTTTTGAACCCACAGATCATGTACACTCAGTTGGAGTCTTGAAGAGAGGTGGGAACAGAAATTAAATCATTATATGTGTCAGTACGGCTCACCGTGAAACAGCCTGCTTTCTGTTTCTTCTAGTGGACAGCATTTTAATGAAGCTATTACTAAGCTTAAAGATGTTTAAAATTAGGATCAGTAGTGGAATAAAACAGCATAAAAAGCATAAGAAACATGGATCTTTACTTATTTCTAATCATATAGCTCAGACATTTGTCCTTCAAACTGTTTATGTGGTAGTTTCACAGTCTCATCAGGCTTCTATTGCATACAAAGAATTAAAACTATTATTATGTTAACACACTGAAATAATATTTATAGTGCCTCACACAAATAAACAGGTTGACAAACAATAGGAAGAAAATGAACATTAAATCACCTCAATGGAAGAAAAAAACAAACACAAAACCAAGTGGGAAACTGCCACTAAAGTTCATGATAAGTGTGTCTCTACCAGTTATAACTGAAATGGTTCCATTTTGTACAAAATACATGCAATATGCATGTTTTAAAAATTGGTTCAAACATCCAATTTTATTTTTAATATTTACAGCATGACTGAGAGAAGGGTGAGTGGTTAAATTCATATATGGTGAGACAAAGCTATTTCATTATAGAAAAGGGCACCATAATAGTAATACATCAAAATCAAGACCCAGAGGTAGAAGACTAGTTATAATAAATCATTCTGACACTAGTTAACATCACTTTGAAGAATTATGTGATGCAACCTGGGAAAATACATATTTATGCTCATTCACACACAAGTGTTTTGAGCAAGTGAAAAGTAAAAAAAGTCTGACATAGCAATCACAGAGTGATTACTGTATTATAAACTGGTGGCTATAAAGTGGCTTTTTAGGTTAAACAACCTATTAGATGAATCCTTTATCTCTTTGTTAAGGTAACAGAAGGGAATAAAAACCTATCTTGCCACACATACATATGTAATCTGATTACATGGAATTAGTACAGCATCTTCTGAACAAAGATTTTGCATTATTGAAATCTGAAAAGGAATTAAAAAATCTGTTTAATTGGAAAATACATCATATAAAATGTAGATGTTGTGAAATAGGGATGGATGACTTAGATATGATCCAATATAAATTTGATCTTGTCTTTTACATTTTAAAACCTACACTATCTTCTTATAAACTAGGAAAAATAGACTGAAAAGAGCAGAAATTCATTACATGATGCATGTACACTGGCCTGCATACATATATCTTGGGGTAGTTTTTAGACAAACACAAATAACTTCAGCTACACAGAAATTTAGAAAGATGGGATTAGATCTTGAGGTTTTTATATATGCATTTATATATGCAGCTCAATGTGCAGCTGCAGGGCGAGCTTTGGGAGGGGAGCCCAAGCCTGAGCCCGAGGCAAGAGGCCATGAACTGCCAACTCTTTGCCCTTGAACTGCTGACCCTTTGCACAACAAAGGGCATGGGGACCTTTGGCCCAGCCACGTGAATGGTCACTCAGACACAAAGCAGGAGCTGATGACCTCCAGACTTTCCTGCCCTTAGCCTGTGAGGGTGTAAAAGCCCAGGAGTTCCTTTGTTCAGAGTCCCTCCAGGGAGGCATCCAGCTCGAGCTGGCATTTTGATATTTTTTTATTTAGTTACTGCACCATGATTAAATTGTTTTAAAGATCTGGACATATGAGATTCTGCTATGGGAAACCCAGGATATGATTAGTAAGGAAATTCAGTCAGATTGTGTGGGTGAGGGATGTGAAGGGGTTTCAGTCCCATCTGAGGTGGTGTAAGAGTGACTGATAGAGTGGCTCCAGAATGATTGAACAGGGAAGTTCCATAACATTAGAACAGTTAAGGATGTTGCCTGAGATTCCTTTTATGACCTGAATGATTTAAATATCACATATGTATGGAAAGACTTTTGCTGCTGCTTTTCTGTGTCAAAAGAACAAAAACCCTTTATGTTTTGTATTCAGGTATGGCAGTTTGTCTGTGACAGTACTTTAAACACAAATTTTCCTCCCAGAAATTGAGGCAAATCCTGATCTGAAATGTGTATAGTTGGCATTTGACATGTTGCTGGCTGATACACAATTTTAACTAAAACTCGCACTGCTTTAACATTGCCAGTTTTGCACGTGCCCTCACACCACCTCCAGGCACAGCTGAGCTGACACAACTCTTTGTGGGGCTGCACTGTCACCAAGATCACTGAACTCACCTGGCTTGAAAATAAGCGGATTTTCCCTTGTGGTATTTTTGACCTGCATTGGTTCATTGTTTCAGCCAAGAGTCCAACCTCATGAAAGCTTCTGTTTGCACAGCTGAGGAGATAAAGGGGTTGGAAATGCTTTAAAATGTTGTTGTCAAGCAAGCTCATATACTGTAAAACTACAACTTGAAGAGCACAGCATACGGCATTTTCCCATATGAAACTTAATATAGTACCACATTAATGATTCTGGATCTTCAAAAATACTACATTTTTGTCCACTGTATCTAGCAGAAACCAGATTTACACTGCCCATGGCAAATATTTGGTAATAAACTGCAAAACACCAGCAACAAAAAAAAAATCTCTAATTTAAAAAAGTTAAATTAAATACATTGAAGACTAGGAAAAGAAAACATTTAATATAATTTTTTTTCCAAGGTTTATTTTAAAAACTTTTATTTTGAATAGTTAGTATGCTATGACTGAAAGTGTCAATCATCCCTTATTTCTTTATGACTGGTGGGGATCAAAATGTGTACCATGAATTCCAGAAAGTAAACATGAATTTAATCCTAATTTAAGGTACCTCATCTTAATTTAAGGTTTTTTATTATATTCCAAATACTAATGGAAAATCTGTAATGGGAATCAACAACAACAATAACAACAACAAAAAAGAAAACAAAAAACAAGAAAGATGAAGATTTACTTAAGGCCAGTCGGAATGGTTATTTAGAAAGTATGTCTTGTCAAACCAGTATGATTTCTCAGCTATTCACTGTGAAGCAAAGTGCCTAATGAAGATTTTTCCCACTCATCTTTGTATTTCCATCTGCCTCTGAATTGCATAACATAAGCTGTCAGGAGTATTAGAGTTTAACTTCATACTCCACAACACTGTTTTTCTTTAAAAAGAGAACTGTACAAAATGAACTAGATGTATATTGAACAGATTATAAATTGATTATAGATAGATCTCAGTATGGGAACCCCATTTAATGATGATCAGTATTTTATGCTATTCAGCACTTCTGTCATTGATCAAGAACTAAACACAATATTGATTCTAATGTATTCTGCAAGTCATTCAGAAAGAACACTGACAATTAGGGAACCAAGACAATCATATAAAGCATTCCTGTATTGCTCAGTAAAATCACAAAATTAATTTAAACATCACTAAATTCAAAGTAAAAAAATGGAGGAAGAAACAGGCTATATTTGCAGAATGAAGGACTATATCTTGGAAAGCTGAGATTCAGCTAGGAAGTGCTGGATGAGCAATTTGATCTTCATTCACAGTGTTTTGCATAACATTCTTCCACAATAGCAAAAAAAAGGGCATACTTATAAGACTACGTAGTTAGTTGAAGCTAGTAGTGAAATGTTGCATAATATTTTCTTAAGTGCTATTTTTAACAAATGATATGGACAAATCATCCAGAAAACAAGCCATAAAGATATTTAAAGGTGAAAAGAAATGTCTTTCTGTGAGAGACAGTAACACGTCATTCTGTTTATCTTATAAAAATGCATAGTGAAAGGAGATTTGAATATATTGTATAAAACCTTGTAGAGAAATACCCTGAAGAGTCTCTAATCCAGTGGCAAAAAAATGAAACACGACAAATTCAAATGAGAAATTATGAGCACTGTTCCAACATTGGCAGGGGTAAGTCAATGAAGGAAACTATCAAGAGAAAAGAGACATTCCGTAATTGTTGATGTCTCTGGATGGACAGTTTGACTCAAAATAACAAGATATGGTTCAGCAACACCCCTGACCCAGACCAGAGCATGCCCTACTGGGTGAAATCTCTTCATCTGTCTTATTGAAGTAAAATCCATGATCTAGTGTTTCCTTTTTGCTTTCAAGTGTAAAAATGCCTGCTTTCACCTCCTGTGGTCTTTTACACACCATCACCCAACCACAAGAAAATCTATTGTGCAGTGGAAACTGAACTACTATGCTTAACATTGATTTTAGTATTGTTCTTAACAAGGTACAGGTCTAAAACAATTTCTCAGTAAGAAGAAACATCTGCAACCTCCTATATTGGCAGAGGTTCTTGGTAGACAAAAGAAAGGCATTGGTCCATTTTCTGGCTTATATTTTCATTTTGTTCTCTGATTTAGAAGACTTCTGCATATTATTCTTAAAAGGAATGAAATCATAACCTCCTTTTTTCACGTCCAGAACAGCCAATGTCATCCAGCTCCAGGATGGACTCGCTGCTTGCCAAGGGCAAGCCAATCAGAAATGGCAGTAACATCTCTGTGGCTGCATTTTTAAGAAGAAAAAAAAAAAAAAGTTATTGTGCAGATGAAAATTGCAGCCAGAGAAAAGCAGAGTCAGAACACATGAACAACTCTGCAGACCCCGAGGTCAGTGGAGGAGAGGAAGGAGGTGCTCCAGGCTGACGTTCCCCTGCAGCCCGTGACGCAGCCCATGATGGAGCAGCTGTGCCCCTGCAGCCCATGGAGGAGACCCACACTGGAGCAGGTGGATGCACAAATGAGGCTGTGACCCCATGGGATGCCCATGTTAGAGCAGGGTCCTGGCAGGGACCTGCTGACCCAGGGAGAGAGGAGCCCACACTGGAGCAGATTTTCCTGGTAGGACTTGTGGGCCTGGGGTGGGACTCATGCTGGAGCAGCCTGTGCCTGAAGGACTGCACCCCATGGAGAAGTGACCCACGTGGCAGCAGTTCATGAAGCACTGTTGCCCAAGGGATGGACTCATGCTGGAGAAGTTCATGAAGAACTGTCTCCTGTGGGAGAGACCTCATGGATGCAGGGGAAGGGGACTCCTCTACCTGAGCAGTTGCAGAAAGAACAATTGACCATAAATCCACATGCCCCATGTCCCTGCACCACTGAGGGGAAGGAGGCAGAACCTGGAAGAAAAGAAGGGTGGAAGGTAGGTGTTTTTGATATTTATTTTACTTCTGATTATCCTGCTCAGATTCTGTTAGTAATAAATTTAATTAATATCCTCACTTTGAGTCTGTTAGCCACATCCCAGTTTTTAGGTGTATTGTTTAGTTTCTGCTGAAGTTTAAGCCCACGCTCTTTCCAAAATCTAACTACACCTCTCTACCTTGTCCCAGTATGAATTCAGGTTGGATAATGTGCATTGACAGACAAGATTTCTGGTATTCTTGTCTCTCATACTGTCAAAAAGGCAAATGAGATACATGAGAATGGCCAGGACATGTCAAAGTCCATTGACACCACAAATAAGCATACCACGTAGTGTCTGCAATGTCCCCAAGGCCTTCCCTTCCCTCCCTCTTTTCTCCAAGATAGTGATGAGGAAAATAGATTTTGAAAATACCTGGAAGCATGAATTCACACACTGGATAAATGATTTTATAACCCTTTAAGCAAAGCAGATTGACAGCTTACCCAAAAAGAAGCACTTCTAAACACAATGCTTCATTAACCAGCTAAAATGAAAAGTTCTTTCCACAAATAAAGAGGCATCTTCTTGAGAATTATATTCCAGAAAAAATGCAGCAACTGACATTGTGAAAAAGTGACAAAATATTTTGCCTGACACAAATCTTGCAAACATTTCATTTTGTGTTTCAGAGATTTATACTCATTGATTCATAAATTCAAGGCCAGAAGGCCCCATTAATGCCTCCATGACACACATCTTTGAATTACAACTCCCTATTCTTCTATGGTTTTCAACAATTTCTGTTCTACCCAACACTTACCTTTCAAAGAAGTGTCAGGTATTGAGCAGAAGAACAACTAGGGATGTTATTTCATTTCTTTAATGTTTTCCAATTTCATTTGAAATACTTGCAACCGATTTCACACCTTGAAGTTTCAATCATTTTTATGGATATTTGGACTATTTACAATGTTTGAAAACAAACTTCACAAATTGAATACTTACTGAAATAGCAGATAATTTTTAAAATCTAGAGGGTTAGTGGAAAACATGAAAACAGGAAAAATTAATTTCTGCAAAGCAGAAACTCTGTAAATGCATACAGAGAATATATTTGGATTAAAACCATTTGCATTGTCCATTCAGATTTGGGGGGTTTGCTTCACTTTTTCTGTAAATATTTACATAAAGACTGATAATTGATGAACTGGTTTGTCAGACAGATCCACCTTAATTTCATGGAAAATCACACAGCCTTTCAGATACCTAGTTGCAGGTGCACACTGGAATCTAATATGTTCCTTCTGTGGAGCTATTTCAAATTACCTGAGGTGACACTACTAACTAAATCCCTTAACTGCTTAAAGAGCATTACTGTTGCAGGTGCAGACACTGAGTTTGTTTCCTTCAAATTTTCATCTTTACATGGGAAATTAGTCAAGGTTTCTTGCACATGCTTGTCTTTGCCAAATGGGCATAAACTTTTATGTACATAAAAGAAGGATGAAAGCTGAATAGCAACCAAATTAAACTTGTGAACTGAATACGGTTGCTGAAGAAAACTGTGATGAAACTCCTACTGGCCAACAGTAAAAGCAGATAAAGATTTTTTTAGCAGTTAAAATATGCAAGCATAATTTCAAGATTCTCTTTAATTTTTTCTGTAATATCAATCTGCTCAAATGCTTAAATGGTTAATTAATGTGATAATATAATTCAAACTTCTCTGTCTGTGGGTATGATTTTATGCAACAAAGGAATGCTAATAACTTCAGAAATGTTTTGGATAACTTCCTTACTGGTCTTAATTTGTGTCTTTAAATAGGAAAATAAAGGAATAGGAATACAATAGCTGCTTTCATATGACTTAAATACTTCATGGAACTCATCCAAGATATGAAATTCAAGGAATTTTCTGTAGGGCCTTTCTAGTGTTCAGTGTAATGAAAGAATAGAAAAATGTTTACCAACAAAAATGCATAACCACAGCCCACCAGGACATTTTCATCAGTCTCAGCCTGACAGTAAATGTTTATCTTCTGCACAATAGATGAAATTGCACTGAAAAAATTCATTAAATACTTTCTCCCATATGTTAATATACCAATAGAATAAAATAGAGCTTTGCTTTCTCTATTTTTAGCATTAGTTTTCTGTATACTTTAGGTTTTTCCAACATTAAGGATGTTTTCATGCTTCATAAAGAAGCTGCTTTCCAAAAAGTTGTTTCAATTTGTGACAATTGTATTACTAATAACACCAAAAGAAGGATAGAGTGTGGTAAGAATTTAAAATAAATATATCAATATCGCAATATCAAGAACTTCCTTTATAAAAATTATTTAGAACAAGTAAATTATTAATGAATAGAACATAGGGGAATAAAGGCTTGAAAATAATTCTATGCAATCTCCAGTTTAAGTGCAAAACAGTGGATTAACTAGTTGGCAAAATATCTAGTCATCCTTTAGCCCTACTTTCTAAACAATCTGAAATATGTAAAGTTTTACAGAGTAGTATTCTTGATCCAGTGTACACTCAAATAAGTTTGCAATGTTTCAGGTATGCATCAGGTTTAGCTAAAGGGAGAGAAGCAAAAAAATAAGCAGCAATTTTAGCAGAAGGTGTCATGCTGGAAATGCACTTAGTGTCTCTGCAAATGCAATGAGCCCTGTGGGTATGATTTCAAATATTTTGTCTACCAGAATAAAAGCTTACCCAGATTATTTGCAGTCATAGGATGCACACAGGGGAAAAAAAAATCCCCAAAAGCTTCCACCTAACTTGTCATATAACCACAAATTAATTGAAAATTGATTATGCTACGTTCCTCACTTTTTAATTCAGCTGAAATTTAAATAAATATGAAAGACAATAGTAAAAATTGTAATTGTTGTTTCTTTAGTAAAGACACAAGATTTAGGAAATTCATATTGTTTTGCTAGATTATGCTTAGGGAACTAATGTTGTATATGAGTGGATTAGCAAACCTCTGCCCAGGACAATAGATTGCTCTCCAGTTTACAGGACAAGCAAAGACTGCTGTTGTTTTCACCTAACGTTTTAACAACGGTCTCAAGTTAAGTATTATGTTTGGAGTACATAAATGCAATCATATGGAAAAGACTGGTATTTAACAATGCAAGATACTTTTGTCACATATTCATTGTTTTACACAATGCTTGTTTTAAGTAGATAGTAAAATTAAAGGAAGTCACAAAACCCACATCAGGCTAAATTTTTTAGATAATTCAGACATAGCAGTATATGCAAGTGTAATTATTGCAGTTACATGAATAAATCAGATAACTGTATACACAGACACAGCAGATTATGCACACTTGTAGATATAATTATGCTGTCTGTATATCTCTTAAGGCAATTTCCTACATGCAGAAATTAGCCATGCAATTGCATTTGCATTTTGAACATGCATAGATATGGCTAAATAGTCACAAAATCAGGCTCAAAATCCTTAACCTATCATTCATAAGTGACATTATTGACTTAATCAAAACATGAAGGGTTAGAGTAATGGAAAGCACATGGAAGTTCCATTTATTATATTTGTAAATCTTTGTAGGTCTGAAGTGATGGTTCCTTAATAATCTCTACCTGTTTGAAAATATTCTGTACCTTTATGAAGCAGACAAAAGAGCTTTTCCATTTTGTCCAGGCAAATATAATTTTCCATGCAATGTTACAGAGAGAGTTATGGTCAGAATTAACCTTGGAGTTCCTTTCTTTGTCTCCTGCTTCTCCTGTTCAATATGTCTTTTTACATGGATATATGGCCCTAGTTTCACTGCTCAAGCACCAGGCCTCTGCTGGTGTAAAGTGCACTAGAACGGCTAATTGTGCCAGTCTACCACTTTCCCAGGTTATAATGGTTACGGCTTGGGTTTTTTTCATAAATCACCTGTTCATTGCTTCTGACTTTCTTACTCCCATGGTTTGCTGTGAAAATTTTGCAGAGTCTAACAGAGGCAACTATGCCCTTCTTCTGCACTGTTAAATGTGTAGAGAATTTTGTCACTTTCCTTAACTGAAGAATGAGGTTTTAGCCTTCTCTTTCTTAGATGATTCCTCAGCTAAGAGTTTTCATCCATTTATATGTTCTGAGATCACTGCAGTAAATGAGAGTGTTGTAAATTAACCATGTCACTAACAAAATGACGGAAGAGCAAGAGAGATGAGCCATTTTGGAGGTGTAGAACTGTGTGGGCTAGGAATGGCTGACATGGAATGCTGAAAAACTGGGACCAACCTCTTAATATTTCAGTTGTGTGTAAGGAACAGAATTTTTGACATTCCTACTTAATACATTGATGTACATTAAAAAATGTATGGCATTAGGAATATTTTCTCCTCTTTCTGAGAATAATCAGGGGTATCCCAAATACCTGCTAAGCATTCTGCCCAAAACAGTTATTTTTTTCCAGGATATCAGTATCTAAAAGGCCACCACAAGTCAGATATCCGCTGTGTAAATGAAAAACAAACAAACAAAAATCCAAACCAAAAACATCAACAAAAAGATCAGCCTCCTAAAACCAGTTTTGTAGCATTCCAAATACACTGAAACAGCTATAACAATAACAACATGCCCAGCTTTTACTGGGCTTTAATATGGAGTTGATCAGCTTAAACAGCTGCATTAATAAACAGTTTGAAAACCACATTCTCTCACGTTATATCATCTTTTATTAAAAAATCAGAATGCAACATTCTCAAGTGTCCCTGAACAGAGTGTTCTCAATATTCTTGTATCACATCTCTATTATGTCAGTACTTTTACTACTTTCATGTATGTACTAGATCATTAAATGCTCTTAAGCACTGTTCCAAATCCTTTCCTAGAGCTGTTGAATCTTCTCACATTCCAGCTAAAAAGTATTCTGGCCAGAGTTTTCATCTTGACTGAATCCACAAGTATTCCCAGTTTATACAAGGTAATGTTTCTGCCAGTATAACTACTTGGCTGAATAGTACAGAGCACAAGTGTCACTATGCAACTGCACAGCTTGAGGTGAGCGTTTCCTCTTAGCTTAAGTTTGTTTCTATTTAATTTTTTACAAGCTTATTTACTCAAAAAGTTACATAATACACAATACATTAATTTCATAAGATGGTGCATTAATTTATCAAACACAATTCAATTACACTGTTGTCTGGATATCCCCAGAAATTCTCTTATACTATTGTTATAATTTTTTAGGAGCAGGCAGAATTTTCCTTTCCCCTACCAGTGAATGAGGACCTAATGGCCCATATGTTTCCCCACTGCAGATATCAAAGGGTAGATCATGAGTGAAGGGGGGGTTACCTAGCAACATTTCATCACGGGGATGGGTATGGTGAATGGGAAGGGGCACTTGGTTTTTGGCTTGCCGGGGTGAGAGGAGGAGGACTGCTGGGGAGAGATGGGGAGAGACACTTCTTGGGGAACCTCTGCCCTACAGGTTTGGTCTTCTCCATTTTCCTCCCGTTTTCCAAAGCCTGGATTTTCAGAGTTCCTGGTTTGAGAGAGAGACAGAGAGACTTGCTAGACGGGGCTTTTTGCGGTGGGCTTCCTGGGAGGGCCAGCGGCTGCCAGCCTGGGCACAAGGGGCTCCCAACATTGGTGGCTGCCAGCTCAGAGCACCATCCCTCCTCCAGCCAAGAACTAAGAGAAAGGTTTTGCCCACGGAAAAGGATCCCAGCTCTTTCCCCCTCTGCGTGGCTTCTCCCAACAGACTCCACACGGACATCTCTCCACCCACCCCCGGGGACAGCTCAGCTCTGGACAAGGAGCAACATCGCCACCTGCTGTCCACAAATATTGCTGCACCCAACAGGAGCATAGACTGCAGGGGGCTGAAGGGGGGATTATCCCACAAATTGGTCGTTTAGTTCTTGTTGCTTTGTTCCTCTTGAATAGCTATATAGAGAGATATAGATATTTAGATATATATTGTAGTTAAGAACTATTATCCTTTTCCATTATCATATCTTAATTAAATTTTGTTTGAATTTAAAGGAGGTTTGTCTCCTTCTTTGGTTCCTAGTCCAACAAATTTCCTAATTTCCTCTAAACGTAGACAACTATGTAGTATTTTATTTGCATTTCAGTTATGATCACAACCTGTTGAAGTGTGGGCAGTGAGCTTGTGTAGAAGAGAACAGTTAATTACTTAGTCTACAAGGTTAACGAGAATTAGCATTAAAAATTCTCAGCCATTTGACACTTGTACTCTTCTGCAGAGAAGAGAGTACATCTTTGTCCAATGTTAAGACTGAGATTTATTGAAGTTTCCTCCAAAAATTATTTTGTAACTGTACCATATATGAAAAATAACAGTATGCTCTTTTCTAAAATTAAGTTTTATTTTTAAATGACTGATCAATTGAGTCTTGTAAAATAATTTGGGATTTTTTCCCTCCTATTCAGGTCTCATGATAAATTCAAACTTTTTGATTTTGTAATCTTCTAGCCAGAAGCTGTAGTCACAGCACAACAGAAGGCTGATCTTTGTCTTTTATAGTTCATGGCCTTTCAAGTAGTATGTTAATACCCTTTGCAGGTAATGCCTGCAGCTCACATCCGCAGAGAAACCTCCACCATCTGAATGTTCTCTTCTGTGAAAACTGCTGTACAGGGCAAGGAAAGTGTGGAGTGTAAGTAGGTATGAAAACTGGATAGAACAATGAGATTTTGCATGTGTTTCCTTCGAAGATACTAACATAAAATCCTGGGAAGATGAGACACAACTCAGTTAATACTATACAGTTAATTAAAAGTTTGTTCTGCATGGCAGTAATAGTTTTCAAGTTTCTTCTCCCATCACAATTTCTTTTTTATGTCTGGAAAGGGGAGAAGATGAATGAATTCTTTGGGATCCCCAGGCTAAGATTTCTGAAAAACCTGAAACATTTTTAAACCCTTAAATTGTTTTTAGTTGTGACTCTTACATATGTTTATCTTAAAATAATATGTATGTAAACTGATAGTTTTAGTATGTGCACCATGAAATATATAATGTTTCAGAACATTTGTTCAATCTAGGATGTTACTTTCAATAAACAGCGTATTAGAAAAGACAAGGTAAGTTTTCATCACTCAAAACTGAATGAATGGGATAGAAATGAAAGGAGAAGGGTGAAGATAAAACAAAAACATTTTAAAAGCCTTGCATTTGTCAGTGTTTGTGTAGTCTCATAGTTCTGATATATTTCACCAGATCAGAAAAATCAAGAGAATGCCAAAGGATGCACATATACTGTCAGGCCAATCAACACCCTTTGCTTTTCTTTTTTAAACACTTAATCAAACTGAGGACAAATGCTGTACATTTTTATATCTAATAGAGGAAATAAATGTATAAACTTCCACAGAAAAGGTCAATGCATGACTTGGAGGAATTGTCATATTGACAACATTGAAAATCAAAATCCTTGTTTAGACACAGACTAATGTTCAGCAGCAATTATGGATACTGGTTCTGGTTTTTCTGCCAGTTTCATGTGACATGACATCACTGATTTCTATAGGGGAAAAAAAACCAACCAAACACAACTTTGTCCAAGGGGGAAAAAAAAAAAGTTTATTACTTTCTATCCTATTAAAAGGCAAACAACCTGTTACACCAACAGTCCAAGTATTGAATAGGCAAAGACACATAAATGACAATTATTTCTGGGGTTTCTATTTATGGTGACTCTTTTCAGTGTCCTAAGAATAACACAAACAAACACACACTTTTAATGTCCTTATCACATCCATAGAAGATCAGAGCCTTTTTTCAAAAAGGTGTTTGGGTGTGGGTGAGAGGTGGATTAATAAGAAAAAGGATGAAGAATAAATAATAAGTAGAACATAATGGACAGAATCCTAAACAAGATGCATTTTTCTTTCTGAATAGGAAAAACTAATTATACTTGTTACAAGATTGATTTACACTTTTGTATGTCCTCTGATATAATCTGTTCTCAAATATAAGCATTAAGATCATAACTGACCAACTTCACGAGGGGTTTTTTCACCAAACTAAAATTCAGGGTCTTTGTGTTGTTGTTTGTTTGTTTGATTGTTTTTCCCATTTATTTCCAGGTAGTATTCTGCCTTGATCCCACCCTGCCTCTAGGGAAGTCCAGGAAAATGAAATTTAACACCATATGAAAAAACTGTGTCCTTTTTTTGTATAGACAAGTTAAACCTGGTGGAGGTTGATCATTGTGTTCTCTTCCCTATGATCTTCTGGAAAGAAATATCAATACTTGGTGAAGAGAACATTGGGCATAAGACTATCAGAGGCCTTCTGACTCATATAGTATAGATGTCTGCTATTATAGAGAATCATATTATATAACATCTTTTATAAACTAAGTAGATTCTACTTAAAAAATAAGTTGATTCCATTACTTCTATCAGAAGGATATTCCTCATTCCTGATAGTTCCTCTAATTTCTGACTTAAATTTTATAATGAACCTTTGTTTTTGTGCCAGCAATGTCCTTTAGATTAATTAGTTCTTCTCCCTCCCTGTTGTTTATTCCTCTCTGATGCATTTATAGAGCAATCATATCTCTTCTCAGCCTTCGTTCTGTGAGTCTAAGCCAAATTTTTTTTCATTTGCTATTGTAATATGAGCCATCTAGTCCACCAATCATCCCTGAATTGAAATACATTCTACTTCTTCAGCAAAGAGACTACTTTCTGTATTTTAATATTTTATCCTGTTTCTATTATCTCAATTCCCTTTTGTGCCAGTGAACTTCTTCTTCCTGCAAAATATCCCATCATACTTCTGCTTTCATGATGATAGCTAACTTCATGAGTTCAACACCATTTAATAAGCATTAGTGACTTGAGCATAAAAAGAAAATCAGGGAAAGTATTAAGAACTGCTCCAAGACTGATCTTTGAGGAACTTGAGTCATAACTTTCTTCAGGATTTTATTAATGGTAACTTGGTGTCATGTTATTTTCAGTCAGTCTCAGGCTTAATTTCCAGTCTTAGTATTAATCCCTTTTGCTGGCTGGTACCATAGCATCCACTTTACTGAACTGTAGATAGATTAAATCTGCTGTTTCTCTAGTCTAAAAGTAACAGCTCTTTAATAAATGAACAATACCTGGCTAGATTAGCACAATCTGCCTACGAAAAACTAGTTTAATATTTGCTTTCTTTTCCATAAAACTCCATATCTTTCATTATTCTTTCACTCAAACTTTTTTATAGACTTGAATTAAAGTGAGATCAGGTAAATTCTTTTATATTTGTCCAAACTATTTCTTCCTCCTCTATTAATTATGCATACAATGGTTGTTATCTTCCAGTCAGATTTGTTTCAGTCACTATGTTGTCTGCTCTTTTAATGTTCTGGAACAGTCAAAAGCAGAACTTCAGTATAAAATATGGAATTTAAAGGGCATAGACTCAGAGTCCTTCTCTATTTAGCAAAAACTGTAGCTTTATGTCTTTTTAGGTAATTTATGTGAAGGTCTAAATTAAAAAACATCCTTAAACTGAACAAATATCTAGTCAGAAATAGTATTTTAGCATTTCATCCATGACTCAGACACCATAATTTCATAACTAACATGCTACTTAATGCACAATATGTTTGATTATGATGTAGCTTCATTCCTATTATTTTTCAAGATGAAAAAGACCACATTTCTTAAGAGCACCAGTGAAAGAATTACTAAGCCACTGCTTCGGGTAATGTGGATTAATGTACAGCTTTAGCCATCAGCTATCCTGTAACCAGTGAAAAACAGAAAACAGTTTTGAATTCTTATTTTCTGTGCAAACAGTTAACCCTTAGCTTGTCCAATTGAGATCAGAAATAGAATATAGAAAGCTGAGTATTTCTGGATCTCAACAGTGATATGTATGTGAATTACTCTTTTATCACAAAAAGAAAAATCTAAAGCTAATCCTTCATGAGAGAAGAATAAAAGGACATTAACAATCTGCTTCACAATTTAACAGAAAACATCAATGGGCACTGGTTGTAATAGACCTTGTACTAACCTTTCTTCTTTCTGTCAGCTCTCCCTATCCCTACAGAGTGAGGGAAGGAAAGACAAAAAGTTAAAAAAAAAAAGTGGGGCGGGAGGCCTGGGGGGAGGGAGAAGAATTGGCAGAATGTATAAATATATATGAAGTATGCCAGTTTATTATCCTACAGATCTGGGCAACTACACCATTATGGAACCTTAAACAGCAACTATAATTGCATACTACTCACTGCATAACCTGGAGAATGTCTAAAAAGCCTCAGCCACAGCATAGTAAGTTCAGAATTTATTTCATAAATGAAAAGGCTGCCTGAGGGTGACTTCAAATAAACTCCTTATGTGTGTGCTCAAAACAAACCTGGAGCTGTTGTATTTATAGATCATTTTTGGAATAAGTCAAAAGGAGGCTGCATGTTCTACCGCTTAGAGCCAAAGAGCTGGGAATAGGCTCTCCAAAGGATACCAGGTGCTACTCCCAGTAGTGCCATTGACTGACCTCTTTATGCCTCAAGCTGCTCAGCTGAAAAATTGAAGGCTTTTTAAAAATAAAATCAAGAACTCTGAGAAAACCAACAATAGCATGGTTTCAGGCAGGTCATGAAGTCAACTGATGGCAATTCTATTCCTGGCTCTGAACTGTACTCAGCTGAACCTGGATAAGTTATTTAGGGCAAGCCCACACCACCCAGCTCAGCAGAGAGTGCTGAATCGCCTAAGAGGAAACCAGGTTCAGAATCAGATACTTGCAGCAAGATACTGTTCCACCTGATCTAGCTCATTAATTATCTCTAATTTTGGCTAATTAATCCAAGCAGGCAGTCTAGCATAAATCAGCTATACTGACTCATATGCACAAGGTATTCTCTTTGAAGGGCTTTGCCCTATGTTGAACAGCTATGCCAACCAGCCAGGGTCTCCCTGACCCAGCATTTATGTTGTAAAATGCAGCCCAAAGTCATAGAACCTAGTAATGGTGCACAAAACATTTTCTGGTTAGATTTTTGTTTGTTTGTTTGGCCAGTTAAAATCTATAATGTAAGCTTTGTTCACACCTCTTTCAAAATAGTGAGAAATTATGTACAAACTCAATCTTAAATACCAAAGAGAGATTTATTCTCCCATAGAGGTAAAATTACCAGAATTTTGAGTAAGAACAGCAGTTTTAGTAATAAAGTAAATATGACACATAAATGCTAAATAAAGAAATATATTTCTAGAGGACATGAAAGTCATGTAGTTTTTGGAGCCATTGTCAATAAACTGAAAGTTGTAAAGGAGATAAAAACAAGCTTGTTTAAAAGGAATTTCAATTTTCTTTCAAAAATCCAGTAAGTTTGAGATGAAATAAAGGAAAAATATGAGGAGCTTGATCCTCACTTTTCTTACTGGAACACCTGAGCTCAGTGTTGCCACTGCAATGCTTCCTGATATACCTACTCACATGGTCTATTCAGAGGTACTGGACGTTAATTTGAATGCTGTGACTTAAAGGAGTGACAATTGCCAAACACAGCCTTTTGTTCTCTTCAAGTGTTCATGTGCAAGTCCTAAGAGCAGTCAAGGGGCTGATACCAAGGCTCATTCTATGGTTTTACTATAGTAAATGAACTATTAAAAGCCAGTGACAAACTACATCATTAAGAAAGTGCGATTGACTCATACCTCAGTTAAAACTTAGAGATGGCACGTAGTTTTGGGTTTCAGATTGTTGATATATTTTGGTAGCAATTATGCATAATAAATTCTGGAAATCATAATACCTTTATATTCATTTGAAACATTAATCCAAACCCAGATAAGAACATCTAGTGTTTCAGGAGGGCATTGTTTTTAAACTGACTTGTACTACAGTAAGATAACCCAGTGCTTTTATGCTTTATTTGTTCTAGCATCACAAAAACATATTGTGTACTCTACCTAAAGTAACTTCATTTCTGACATGCTTTGATTTTTGTCCATAAAATTGCTTGCTAAATGCAAATAGGAATTTGTACTTCCATATATTTGTATCAAAAGTATTATTGGATGTTGCTTAAAAGCAAACAAACCAACCCCCAAAAATGAAAAAANAGAAACACCAAAAAAACCCACCAAAAAAAACTGTCACAGAAACTGAGAGTTTCCTGAAATATCTTAAGAAGAACACATTAGCAACGTTGGCACTGTGTTGGAAGTTACCCTTTGTGAGCTGGTAGAGCTCTCCAGTAGTACTGATGCAAATTTTCAAATCAAAACAATCTTCATTGGAATGTGACAATTTGTTGAACCCAAACACTTAATCCAATACCTCTGCAGTTGACAAGGTCTCACTGGATTCCTGCCTCAATTCCTGGAAGGGTACCAGGCTAGGGAATGAGGACCCAATGTTGTTAATGTTTCAAGCTCTAAAGGAAACCGAGCAGAGCAGAATACTGCCTTTTTAGCATCTGTGTGGCAATGTATATTTCTTTATAATACCCTTCAATACACTGAAGATAGAAGTAACATAATATTCCTTGGGACACTATTCTGGGAATATATAATGAGTTTATATAGTCAATACACACCAGACATCCTCTTGGCCATATGCAGGTATTATTCACTTATTGCAGTTTCACCAGACAAGAATCACCTGCCACTAGTGCAATTAGTGACATTAGTGTTGTTTAAACAACTAAGTCCTTCTACACAGGGCTTGATAGCTCAGGCACAGCTCTATAGAGCTAAGTGCATCTGATTGCAAGGCATACCCTAAGCTTCTTAACACTTTTTAAAATGCCTTGCTCCATTTTTCTATCTGAGGTCTATACAGTATCTGTGGTTTTCATGATTATACCCCAGACTCACATATGATGTTAGTAGTCTTAGCTTTAGTACTCTAATAAAAGAACAGAATCAACAACATTGACTAGCATGGTCACTCACAACTAGCCAGCGGATCTCTGATCGCAAATATCAGGTACCAAGTATTCAAAAGAACTTTTAGACAATAAGCTTATCATGCAAACATTAAAATTAAAGTTCAGTAATAAGTAATTCAAGTGTAATAGTTTATGCCCAGGCATCTGGGACATATAGGAAAGCTGTTATTCACTTCAGACTTTTCTTTTACATCCTATATATGGCTTTGTACATGCTCATCAAAAAACTATAGGTAATAGAATGAAAAATGAACTAAGCATGCTTGATCCAGAAATTACTAATGTTAAAGGAAGAATTTTATTCACTTCAGTGGGCTTTGCATTGCCACTTTGATGGTGAAGTTAGTACAGATCTACAAGAAATGGAGATGTTGTTATGTGGTTTTTAGAATTCTAGATTTGAAAAGTGAAATTAAAAGCCATGCAGTCTGAAAGAAAAATATTCTTTCAAGTCTCTAAAACAAAATTCAAAACTTGAGTATATAAAATAACAATGATGATCCTATCCTCTTGAAATAAGAAGTGTTCCCATTTAATCTGTTAATTACAAATGTAAGAGCATCTGATCCATAAAGCCATGTTGTTGTATTCTTTATTAAATTTAGAAGCTTAACAAGCTTATCATATGATGTTCCCTTGTTATCTCTTCCTGTCCTTCTTTTTCCATTATGTATTTTTCTGAAGAAAATATTAAAGGAATAAAATACACATAACATGACTAAAAATGGCTAAAGAGCCATTAGTTAAATCTTTTATCAAGCATCCAAAGGACAGCAAGTAAGAAATGAAGTAGAGATGTTTTGTGATCTGGGATTAGTAACATGAAAGAGACTTCATATGATTGTCTGCTGTGATAGAATAACTAGTTCTGTAGCTGACAAGCTGACTGGTATATGGCACTAGCTCAACTTCAGCAAGATTCTAAATATGGCCCCCCGAGGTACCATTTCATCCAAGTTGGGATGTTATGGTCTGAACTGAACATCAGTGAATTCACAGAGCTAATGGTACCCACTTCAAAGTTGGTTACAAATGAAGCTCCTAAGGGGTCTATACTGGTATTGCCTGAGTGTAACATATTTGTCATTTGACTGGAAGACATGGAATTCACACTTATCCCATCTGTAGATGACAGCATCTGTAGATGACACATCACTGGGTCACCACCTAGACACACCTATCCAGACTGCAGGAACACAACAGTAGGCATCCTATGAAATTCAGCAGGGACAAATCCATATTCCTGTTCATGTGATGGAAATGTGCACTGTACTGTACAGGCTGAGACTGACTAAGCCCAAATTTGTTTGGGGAGCAGCTCTTCTGCAAAGAAACTGAGGCCTCTGCAGAGAGCTGTCAGCATCCTGGACACATTCCTGAGCCCTCCCAGGGTTTGGACTGCCAGAGCAGAACTTCCCACCCTCTGCCCCTTGGCAGCTGCTCTCAATTGAGGCCCTTTTGGCCACTACCTGACCTGTCCAGGATGGGGTTGTGCCCCAACCAGGATGGTTGAGCCTGTGCCTGTCTATGGCTCTCTGAACCTGATCTGATGGACAATTCAGCTAAACCCTGACTGACTTTCCACTTTGACCTAGTGCCTTGTCCTCATGGATCTGCCTGGCCATCACCAGGCTGTTCCTGAGTCTGGGCACCACTTCTTGGCCTGCCCTGCTCACCTCATTCCCACAGTGTGGGACAGACACTGACTGAGACACCCTGCTGTGAAAGCCCTGGCATTGAACTCGAATTCTGGCCTCCCATCCTTCAGGGATCAGCCAGCCCTCACTGTGCCCTAATGACAGACAGCTCAACACGAACCAGTGTGTCCTGGCAGCAAGGAAGAACAGCAGCCTCCTAGACTGTACCCACATGAGCACATCCAGGAGGTCACAGGAAGAGATCGTCCCTCCAGCTCCAAATTCATTAACAGCTCTGGAAAAGTGTGTACAGTCTGGATCATCTGAGTTCCCAACAGATAAGTGAACTGGAGAGAATTTAATGGTGGAACACCAGGACAGTGCTGAGCTGGAGTACTTTGTGCACTTGTCCCATGAGGAGAGTCCAAGGGGCTGGAGTCTCCATCCTGGAGCAGCGATGGCTTCAGGAGGAGCACACAGCAGCCTGCAGCTACTCAAAGAAGGTGCAACCAGTGAGATGAAGCTGGACTCCTACTGAGGGGCACAGCAAGAGCAGATGAAACAACAGTCATAAAACAAAATAGACTGGCTGTGATAAAGTGATTTTTTTCCCCTCCATGAGAACAGTTAAGCATTGGAAGAGAAGTTGTTCATGGTTCACAGATTTTCAAGGCCAAACTGAGTAGTTTGGCCAGGATGGCCATGCTTTGAGCAGCAGGTTAGACACCTCCTAAAGTCTCTCCCAACCTACCTGGTCATATTTTCCCACGAGAACATGCTTCTGGGAAGCAAAGCTTATTACTCTGTGATCTAGCAAGGACAATGGGGCATAATGTCCAGTAAGGTATTTGGTAATGGGCATCGAATGGAAGTAGAAACACAAAGAATTTGAACCTCCATGCCTTTGACAGTTCCAAAAAATTGATACTGCAGATGTTAGGCAGTTCCACTTGTGTCAGGACCTCACTGGTGACTACTAACATTTCATAGTAAAGCTAAAGAAAATGACATAGAGGATTAGTGCTTGAAACACAGAAGGCTAGACTATCCTTGAGATCAAAGCTCTTCAGAATCAAAATTTCCAATATGATCTTTCTTACTGACAGTGCATAGCATCTCAGTGCATCTGGTCTGGAAATCTATGTGCGTGTATCTTCTACATGTGCACAGTAAACCCAACGTTTTTAGGACATGTTGAACCTCCTGAGCATGCACAGAACAAACCACATTGCACATCTACAGATGGTTTGATGCACGTGCAGCTGATTTGCAATATTTTGAAGAGTTCCAGATGTGTGGCTTTTGGTTGGCAGGATATGACCTGCTAGGGCCTGGAAAAACACATAAAGTCTTCAAAATCCTTGTATAGAAAATCTCTGCCCAAAATAGTCAGAACATGTCCAGGAAAACTTAAATCTACTGTAACATTTACAGAAAATTTTAGCCACTGCCTGACTCTCTCTCCCAATATGCAGCAGCAGCCTGTGCTGTATGACTCCTGAGCAATGATTGATAGGATAGGTCTTGCATTTCTCCTCACATCTATGGGACCTGCTGCTTAAATGAATTTACAGTCTCCCCCACTTTAATAGATTTTTGCAGAAAATTCTACAGTATAGAAGACTTAAGACTGAAAAGTCTCTCAACAGTACTAGTTAGTAGGTACTTACAGGTGCTTACATAGCAGTCCAAAGAAATACTGTTCATACATGTGCCTGACAGTCTTACCACATGCACATCTGACTGCCCACAGCCATTTAACATGGAAAATAATGGTTCTCTACCCTTAGCTGATCTAAAGACAAGAAAAAATAGTAAACTCCTATAAAGCTGAGAACACCTGAGGAGTCTTGGGGGTTTTTTTTGTGTACCTCAGTCAGCAGCCTTGAGGTTTGAAGTCTGTACCACCTGGTGACATGGTCATTGCTTCTTGTTGTTACCTACAATTCTCTCTTACTAGCACACTCTTTTTTCTTTTTTCTTTTCTTTTTTTTCCCCCACTGATTACTGCACAGTCATAGCAAACTCAGCTTCAGAAACTCAGTGGCAACTGCCACTACATTTAAGGAGAATAAAACCAACTACTACTCTATGGCTTATTCAGAGATACTTTAAGAAAGAAAAAGCACATGATTACTTCTACATCTCTGACAAAAACAGGATGTAAGTTTTTGGTATATAATTTTTGTCGTACCTAAAGCCACCTTGGCACTACAAGGAAAGAAAACAGAAACATGAAGTAAAGGTAATAAAATATAAAATAAAATAAAACAAAACAAACAAAAACCAACATTTTTCCTGAAAAGCCAAACAAAGAAGTGGTAATGCTAGAAGGTGCTGTCAAGGTCTGCTACAGGATAAGTCCTTTCATAAAGGGACTCTACTAGAAATGAAAAACAGCCCAATTATCCTGATTTCAGTGTGTTATTCCTTACACAATAGCCAGACAAGGAAAGATGGGAACTAAAGTTGCTTTGATAACTTATTTCTTCTGAATTTTTCATCTCCACCTGTATAGATAATCATAAGAATCTGGGATTTAAAACATAGCAATTGGCAAAGGAAAAGAGGCATTTTCCTTCCTCCAGTACAGATCATATTTTTAAAAAAGGAAACTGTGGCTACAAGCAATTAAAATATGTCATTAACTCACAAGACAGAGGTTTAATTGCCATGAAATATATAAGTAAATTTAATTTGCCGCAAACTTCATGTCCTTGTGCACATATAGCACTTGTTGCAGGTTGGTTTGATTTTTAAAGCAAGCATCTTGATAAGTAATCTGTATAGCTGGTTCTGCTATTCATTTTATGTGTCAAATATTCTGTGTATTCTGCAGTACAGTCTGCTTTAAAGAATGATATTCAATGCAATATTTGTTTTCAAGCACATCCCAGCTTATTCTAGGAACTAAAGAAAATGATCCAACTAATTATAAACAAGTAATCTGTGTTCCATGTGCCTATAGTACAGTTGTCTCAAAGATGACAGTAGACAAAAAATGCTGAAAGCATTCATTCGTATTCCAAGCTTGTTGCAATTTTTTCCTTTTTTTTTTTTTTTTCACAATGACTCTTACAAGACTTATATTTAGCAGTGGTTTTCTAACATCTGTTTGCTAAACCAAATAATGTAGGCAAAGTTGTGGCTGGAGATAGTACATAGAAACAGCAAGGCCATAGAAAAGGGGAAAAATGCACGCTTATGCTGAAGGATTCTTTTGTTTAGCTCTTTTGAGAGAGACCTCGGTGACCTTAGAAAACCTCCAGCTGCAGCCCGTGAAACTGGGTTAGGAGGCTCAGCAGAGGACCTTGAGAGCCCTCTACAGGCCATCCACGCGTGGTAACGCCAAGGAGACTGATCCTGGTGACTCTGCTTTTCTCGTCCTCAACTGCCTTGATGTGTGCATGAAAGACGTGGTTTATTTGCCATTTATCACAGTGGGGGGGTTGGTGTGCAACAGTAAGCCATCCCTTTAATGAAGCCTTCAGCTGGCAGTATTGTTCAGCTTAAAAAACTACTTGCCAAAAAAGGAAAAGAATTTGTTCTCTCCCTGAATTCGTTATTTCATTAGGGTTCCTCAAGAGAACTCCAATAAAGGATTTGAGTCTATTAATCACCCTCCACAACCTTCTCAAGTAATCAGTCGTTAAAAATGTTTACTACCTCCTTAGTAGTACTTAATTTGATGGTGCCTGGTGATCAGCTGAGGTTCAGACTTACTAACCTTTCCAGATTTGACCTGTCTGAGCTCATCAGTCTGGACCCCCAGTTGAACTGAAAACTGCACTTTTTTCACTCTTTGTGGCAGGTTTATAGTACAGCACTGCTGGACACCTGCCATGAAGGAAAACTCAAAACATATAAATTCTTCATAAGGCAATGGTAGAAGCTGGCACTGAGAAAAAATGCTCTCATGCTGTCAGAAACATTGTGGGGGGAGCCAGGGAAGTGCTCATTCTAAGACAGATGTAGCAACAATTGGTCCTGTTTAACTACCTAAATGGGTAATCTTAGTTTATGGGGCCACTCTGGTGGAAATCTTTCTGCTATTGCTCTGAGGATATTTTTTGGCACAGATTGTGCATTCTCAGGACAGCATTGCAAGGACCTCACTGACAATTTCAGGTGCAGATCCCTTGAAATAAATGTAAAGTGTAATTTTCATGGAACATATACACATTTTAATGACAGATTTTATGATGAACAGGGCTAAAATATTTCCAGTTTATTTCAAACATTAACTTCATGCTAGAAAATACAAAGTGGTGAGCCTCTCGTGCAAAAACATATTTGGCACCACCAGGTAGCACAGTTCACATGCTTTGTTGTTTTTTCTTGGAATTTACAGTTTCATTGGCCTTGTTTCTGGTAAATCAAGAAAGATTGAAAGAATCTCTCTGAAATGCCAAATAGAAACCCCTAGACTATCCCCAAAGGGGCCTGTGATTCTGTAATTACATATTCATAGACCACTTTGGGGACATTTTGGAGATTTGTATTTAGCATTTCAGCAAGATACAAGCTAGAGCTGTTTGGAGGATAAGGATCTCATTTTTCCACATTTTTTGAAATTTAGATTTCGGAGATTTTGTTCTGACACTGGCCTGAAAATTAAACCCTTCACATTATTTTGCAAATATATTTTAACTAAAATGCCCATTTTTAAATTAGATCCTTTTGATCTTTAGGTTTAATTCATAGTTCTCTTCTGATACTGGACAGGTAGATTTGAATGTGCCCTCTGACACTATATATTTTGGGGTTCAGGGGCTGTGGGCAAGCAAACTAAAGATGCCAGCTCAAATCTATGCTCTTCCAACACTTGTATGCACCTGAAATCACATTCAATCAGTCAGAGAAACCTGTGTGATGAGGACATTAATATTCTGGACTGGGATCCTTTCAAATACAAAACCTCAGCCCAATAAATGCAAATAATAGCTATCATTTTTGCCAATGTGAAGTACACAACTGAAAAAAAAATTACAATAGGAATTTAAGTAGAGAAACCTTAATCCAACTTAATCCAATGCAAGTTGCCTGTAAATTTTGATGGATGTAAAGGCTCTTCCCTGGCTGACAGAAAAGTATAAATACAAAGTATTTGCAGATGGGAACCCATCCCTCCAGCCACAAAAATTTGTTTCAATTTCCAGAAAGGGTCTCCATTGTAATTCATTTACAGTTTTAAACTCCTCATGTGTAAGAGGCAGCACTTGCATTAGCAAGTTATCCGGTTTAATTAAATTGAGAAAGAGTTCCCTAAAGTCAGTAAATGACAATGTATTATATTTCAGTATTTCTGGCCATATGGTATACATGGCATAAAAAAAAGAATTAAAAGATGGACATGCCTGAAACTTCAGCAGCAATCATATTGCATTAAATTTTGGGCCAGAGGCAAGGGCTGGTAGAAGCCAGACTTTTCATAAAATAGTTGTGTCCTGTAGACATAAATGTAAAAGTGCACTTTTATTAGTGGACATTTCTAAATAATTTATAAAAGGCGAACAGATCAGTGTGTTGCCATGGATTTAAGTAATATGTCTTACAGGCAAATGTGAGCTCAAAAGTCAGTTCTGCTGTACCTATTTGCTTGACTTCTCTATTATAATTGGTAATCACTTTTTTTGAAAACTGTTAAGTGATTTTTGAATGCATGTGTTTGTGTCAGTTTGTACGTGTAGTAGTCATCACAGTGGCTGATAATACATATCTGAAACCAGTTGTTAAAAAATACCTGAAAACACCTTTCTCCTGCTGGTTGCATGAAGATTTAGTAATGAGCAGGAGTCTCTGAGACAATGGAGTTTCGTATTTGCTTGTGCCTGAGATGCTGTTGGGGCTGGCAGGGTGAGTCCCACAGATCTTGTGGGTAAATCCAGGGTAATTTACTTATTTTAAAGAAATGATTAAGTGTCCTACTGTAAAATTTCTGGTTTTCTTTTTACTCTTAGATTGGAAATCTTTATCACAAAAAAAGTTAGCGTGGTATAGAGAAAAACAAAAACAAAAACAAAAACCAAAAAAAAGCCACAAACAAACCAAAACAAAAAAACCCCAAACTTGTGATAAGCCTCCCTCTGATGATGAAAGAGCATAAAGTAAAACCACACCTAGTTTAGTCATGGGGTTTCTGTTTCAATCTGAAAAAAATTAATTATTTTTAAAAAGTCTTCCTAACCCCCAACTTTCTAGCAGATTATAACTCCAAAAAGCAAATCAAAATATGAGCCTGCAACAGCTGTCGGGGTCCCTTTAATAATATTCTTCATAGCGATGGAAAAGGATTTAAAGCCATCTCCTTATAGCTGGTTGTAAAATCTCAGTGGCTGGGGAAGACAGAATTAGCAGGTAACAGGACACTAAACCTTTACAACATTTTTACTTACCTCTGTTACAAATAACACTTCAGAAGACAAGGGAAAGGAAAAGAATAATGTGAAATTTAGTATTTCTGCTTTCTTTTATGCAACTTGTTATTATTCCCCTGCTTTGAGTTGTGAGAATAGAAGCTATTTGTTAATGTTCTGGTTCTCCTCCTGACTCATATAAAAGGGCAGACAGATAAGATCAAGTAGCTATGTAGGGATACTACCTGTAATTTTTCGTTCTACTGCTTAATGATATGGAGTTTAATTAAAAAATATATGATGTCATATTTCCCATGATGTTATTGCTTAAAAAGAGGTCTGCATTACACAATCATATTGACTAAGTCATGTCCCAGGCAAAATATGCTAGCTTTTATCTGATTATGGCTGTTTTAAGACCCAAATAGAGAAGTTTGCACAACATCTCACTTTGGAGCACTGAAATTGTCCTGGCCTATGTCCAAGAGAGTGGAAAAAGGACCTGAAGAAACCAGCTGATGCATTCTCCTTCCCTCAAGGACTTTGAAGTTTCTAAAATGTCTTTGTGCAGGGAGTGTGTATGTTTAGAAAAAAAGTATAAATTATCTTTAAAACATGAAGCTGGTTAAAACAATAGGTATAGTACAGCTAACAAGGAGCATGACTGCTAGCATTTTTGTTCCCAGATTATCAGGAAACCTGTCTCTATTTCTGAAACATCAAAATTATTCACAAGCATGGGATTCATCACCCTGATAATGTGTGACTGTCCCATAGGACATACTTTCTCCCTACATGCTGAAAATGAACCTTACTGTGACTCCTTACCTAAGATTTGCAGTATTTTCCGGTTCCTTGACTGTATGACTGAAATAATAAATGAAAACCAGCTAATAATGAATGAATTTTCAAACGGATAATAATTTAGTATAAATTACATTCAGCTATAGGCTTTCATAAACATATTGAAATATTCTATACAGAGGACTGAATACCTATAGTGCATAATATATCATAAATTAAACCAATTTAACCTTTTTTTCAGAAATCTGTTTGAGAGTTATATTTTTAGTATAATGCCAGCTTTATGCATTTAAATGTAGGAACTATGAAATGCTACAAAGGCAATTTTAAGTGTTTATTAGTACCTATGAAGGCATACCTATAAAAGCTATACTGCAACTGTAAACCTTTATGATGTAATTTATGCCTGTACAATATTGTTTCATATGTTTCAGTTATTTTTCTATCTACTCTAAAAATGGAAATTTCATATTAACCCTACAGAGGGAATCTACCTAAATTATTGCAATACCTTCCTGCTATTATTATTTTGGGATGTTGACTTAAAGGAAAGCTGACTTTAAACACAGAGTTAGTACCACTACTTCTTTTGTGTGTTAGTCAGAAACAGACACATTTTATTTTCTACATAAGAAAATTTTATCTGAATTAATCCCTCTTTGACTACATTAATATATGATGTATTGCTCTTTGATATTTTTTAAATATTGAAATGCAATATTATTTTATCCTGAAAAAATTAATATCTTTTATTGAAATAAAAATATTTGTTTATACATTTATTTATTTAGATAAATTGAACTTCCATTAGAAAATTGGTCAGACAACCTCTGGCTTGTCCTTTACTGCTTGGATCATGTTGAAATTAAGTCTTTCATAACTATGATATACTGATATATCTTCCAGCTGGAAGGAATCATTGAAGTGTTTGATCAGTCAGTGCTTTGGGTAAACATATTCATAGAAAATCTACCACGGTTCCAAGCTGACCTATGGGTCAGAAACCCAGAAGTTTTAGTTGACATAGTTAATGTCCTATTGTGCAGGGACACGATGCCATCTCTCTCAAGACCTCTCAGGACTGCTGTAGACAGAATCACAGTAAATCCTCCTCTCTTCAGCAGAGATGAAATTTGGTCTGCTAGAATGATGTGCACCATGGAGGCTAGAAGGGCTAAAGGATCTCCAGCTCCCCCTAAACTCTCCCAGCTCCAAACAGTGTCATCCAAAGGGCTGTACACTTCTAGAAGTATCCATGGGGATTTCTGTGTGGTTATGAAGCTTTCCTTATACACATAATGGGCACATCCAGCTTCTAATGGGCCTGAAATATGTTAAACTTAAAAAAACTTTATAAATATCTAAAATTAGCAGTGTGTGACAAAAGCTGTCACTTTGAAAAGTAGTTCCTCAAGACGCTTGATAAATTGTGGAGAAGAAGTAGATTCAGGTGAAAATAATAATTCTTGTGACTGTGTCATTAGTATGAATTTCTACTCTTTAAAAAAAAAAAAAAAAGTTTCCCCTTAAATTCCATAAACATAAGAAGTATTTTCTATGAAATGAAGAAAATGAAGAAGGAAGGAGAGAGCACAAGTGTTTTCAAAATTCATTTTAGCCTTAGACTTTTTAATAATTTTCCCCTCTATTCTTCTTCATCCATATTAAAAATAAGTAAGTAAATAAATAAATAATCAGTCCTTTCTAGTCCTTCTGGCCTTCAGTAACAGTAAAACTCCTCTCAGAGTGCTGACCAGAATTGTGGGACTGTATCTCCAAGCCACCTCACTCCTGTGGAAACCCACACAAATGCAGGACATCTGCCAGAACAGAGAGTTGGACTTAAAACTGTAAAAACGAGTATTACTGGTACATTTACTGATACAGTGACATTAAGAACAGATTTTCTGGTGTACCATTTTTCCTTGCCCTGACTGTGTGTAAATTGTGGAATGGCAAGCACAGCCCATGTGGATAATAAAGTGGTTTCCTTAGAGAAAATAAAAGCAGAAACTATAAAGCAGCACATCCTCCCAACTGATGTGACTATTTAATGGTACTGATAACAGAGAGAACAGACGTAAGTAGTCTCACTGTTTTTATGCACACAGCATAGTTCCTCAAATAGCTGAATTACTTTCCATATAAGATCATAAAATCTAGATAGAATCTCATAGGGCTGCCATTAAGCAAGAGGGCATGACTATGACGTTCTAATATTAGTATTAAAAGCTAAATATAGCAGCCAGCATTTCTGGTGCCCACTTGTGCTCATTTCTTCTGTGATGAGTAATTCATCTGTCTCCTTCATGTTAACAGGGAGCTCATGTGTATTGAAAAGAAAGCTCCAGGCCAGAGCTTAGACCAATAAGCCATTCTTTTTTCAAATTTTTTCAAAAAAGGGGAGCACAAATTAGGCATATAGACAAGTAATTCCTGAAACCACTGAACGTCCAAGAGCATGTCAGCAGGACTGTGAGATGGGGAGGAGAAAGAGAAAATTTGCATTTATGTAGAAATCAATTTGATTAAAAACCTTCATGTTTATCTCTGAATGTCACAGGAAGTAAAAAACCACAGGCAGACATGCACTGTCCTCAGCGATCAATATGTAATGCCTTGTTTCAGTTAAAGGCCATAAATGCACTGACTTCAAATTATTGAGTTGGTTTTATGACTGCTCTGTGTCTCTGCGGACACATCACCACTCAGGTTACAGTGAGTCTTTGCAATCTCCTTTACAGAACTTCATAATACAAATTGTCAGCTGAAAGCAAAAAATTGCACTGGTCACTGAAAATGGTGACACACTATTTCCTAGTTTTTGCTGCTTTCTAAATACATTTTCCAATTATTTAAAACTGATGTGCTGTGTTATATGATTAGGAGACTAAAAAAGAGACAATTGGCTAGGCCTCTGTTAAAACTATTTTATTTTGTCTACGACTTTAAAGATTCTTTAGTGTGTGCCCAAAGCAAATTACAGGAGCAAAACATAACTGTTAAGAGAGAATAAACTGTCATAGACAGTAGTAAGAGAGCAAAATTGAAAGAAATTTCAGATTAAAATGAAAAGGAACTTTTCTTCACAGGTATTATCTTTGTGTGTACAAATGATAAGAAATTTATTGACAGATGTCCATAACAAGAGGTAGTTGTAGTGCAGTTTGCATCCATAAACAATATGGGTCTTTACTGCTTTTGATATTCAGGTTTCAATCCGGCCTTTTGACCGGTATAAAATTATTACAAAACACATTCCCGTATCTGTATTTTATACATATATGAAATACCAATATCAAAAACCGTCCTATTGACAAATACTACTGCACACACCACAGTGGATTCAGCCATGGACAAACTTACAGACAGTTTTGCTTAGGAAAGAGCAAAATACAGATGGATACAGATGCTACCAGTCGCATACGACAACCCAATGATAGTTGTATAGAGCAAGGAACCAAAAAAGTTGCTTACATCTTACATATCCGTTCTTCACAGAAGACAAAAACATATCAGATCCTGTAAATAGACATAGAAATTTAAAAGGTCAGGTCCTTACTTCCTTCTGTACTCCTGTGTATCTAAATGTGTTGTGTAGTTTTAACCTTCACTCCGGTTTTGTGTGCACACATGTGAAATTTCAACAGTCTGATTAAATTAGAGGTGGCTTTTTAAAGATACACTTCTGAGCAAGAATGGCGACATAACTAAGGATAAGCAATTTTAGTCTTAGAAAGAGTCCATTTGCTTGATCATGTGACTTCTCTACTTCACCTTTTAGTTTTTCATTGCTGTAACTGAAGTTCGAATGTAACAAGAGCATATATTCTCTCCTCTCATGTCTATACAATTCTGAATTAACTCATTGAGTTTACATCTAGGCTGATAGGGATGACAATCCCTATGCCAGCAACTCTAATGTTTTCTGAGTACTAGTGTTTAAATGAATTAAATTGTACCATTGATTTGTGCTAGTGCTATACTTCACATGATTTTACTCTTTGGAATTAATCCAATGTAAAGTTCAATATCTGACAGATTTGGGGGGGGGGAGGTTGTTGTCATCTAGTCTGCTAGGTTTTCATCTACAAAACAATGTGCTTAAGGGAGGTCCAGGCTCTTTAACACAGAGAATATGGGAGAAAAAACTCACTCCAAAGATGCATAGCCAATAGTATTATTTCAAGTGATCTGTTTTTGCCAAACATTGATTTTGTCCCTCCAAAAAAGCCCCCCAGAAACTGCACATGGAGGAGAAGGCATTAGCTGAAGATTTAGATTTCTTAAATTATTGTATTCACTGATGTCATAGAAAAACCAGAACTCTGGTAAGTTCAAAGTGAATAAAATAGGAAGTGAGAGTAATTTTTAAATTATGTTAATTTACCATAATATAAAGAAAAAACCATTTAAATAGTTATACATTACATAACTGACATTTTCAACAAACAGCTTGTTGCTAACAGCCTGACAAGCCTCTTCAAACTGAGGATGACATTGCTATTGTGAGGGTGGAAGAATTGCCTGTCATGTATTCATATACTGACTGATGGGAAAGAGATTCATCTCACCTAACTTCAGGCCTTTATCAGCTCCAGCGCCAGACATGCAACTAGGTGTACATTCAGTGTCTTAGCGTACAAAGCTAAAATCTTTCCTACTCTAGTCACCCACTTTTGACCATCTCTGTGTACTGCACATCTGACATTCATCTCTGTTGTGTTTAGCATTATCTGAGACTTTCCAGATGTTCAAGGTGCCAGCTGAAGGCTTTCAGGTACACCATGGAGCCTATAGGTGACCCACACCCTTTAGTTACAACAGCTGGAGACTATGCTGTGTACCCTGGGGCACCTCAGGTAATGTGTATTAAGCAGCTGAGTTGCACCCACATTGGTTACAGTAGAAACGTAAATATCTGGCTCACGTGCCGTCATCTTCCTATACACAAGTAAATTTAGTGTCTCAGTCTGTCTCAACACGGATATCTAATGTGGTTTGAGTTGTTCAAGCAATTTCTAGCTCCTTCTCCTCGATTCTGTTTAGGCCACGAGCCATATTCACCAGCTTTGCAGACATCTGGAATACTCTAGGCAAGAAATTGCACAAATACATATGTTTATGCAGTTGAAGCTTGCCGTCAGATTCTAATCTAATCTAGCTGTTAAATTTCCTCTCCAGACAACAGAAAGGCAAAAATACTTCCGTGAGTCTATTAATATTACTTGAATCATGTAACATATTTTTAAAAGTGATTCTCTGTTGAGTACAGTGGGTAATAATACAACTTTCTGAGAGAAAAAAAAAGAAAATTTTCAAGTAGACAAAAATGGTGAGAGGTTCCAAGAGTGCTAGCATTGTTTCAAAATTAATCATTACCAGTGTTGACTTGGCCTGTGTTGAAGGGACACTTGAGCACACCAGTACAAAACTGACCAGAAATAACAGAAAGGCTACAGACTTGTTAGGGAACACAAGCTGGATAACACATTAGATATTATTACCATGCAGGCTCTCAAAAAGGCACCAGAATATATGATGCCTGATTTACGAGTTACATAGTCTCATCCAAAGAGTAATTTCTGAGTGCAAATTGTTTCTGAAAAAAAGAGATTACAGAGTACTCCCTAAGAAGCATCATGATATTTAATTTCCTCTCATTTATCTTGTATTATTTGTATCCCATATTTGTGTGAATAAAGGAACTCCTTATCCCTGAAACTCTTACCTCCAGGTCAAGGGACTACTATGTATTTGAGCCTTGGCCTTACATTATGCACTTTAAATCTGCAGTCTGGTGCCTAGACCTGTGCTTGCTTTGCTTGCATTTCATCATGACAGGAGGTATATAAACTCCAAAGCAAACACCCAACAGGGCTTATCACAGCAGATTGAGCACAGGCCTTCAGACCACAACTTGTTTGTGTCATCTTAAATTGGGCCGTAGGCAGAGCAACCTCAGGTTTTCTCCAAAAAAAGAAAAACTTTCTCATTAATTTTAGCCAGGTCTGTAATTAAATATCACTCGCTGTATAAGTTTTAACATCTCAGGATGGCTGTTTTCCTGTGAGGCCTCTTAACACAAGTACCGAAAAACTCAGACAAGTTTCGTTGCTACTCTTCCGCTGCAGGAAACACAGGCGCCTTTGAACACCAATTCATGGCATGCGATTGCCAGACCTGTGGGCTCTTTAAAAACTTGAACTGTGAAATAATACAGTATCTTCAAGTTTGCAAAACTATTACATTCTATTATGATACTGTTTTAATATTTCAAATGTAAATTCTGTAATATTTAGGAAGATGGTTCAGAGCAACAGGCCAAAATTCCATTCACCTGGACAGAATTCTATCCTTCTTCAAACAAGCTGAAGAAAATACTCTGTCTTTTGCTCGCATACTACGACCTTTGTCAACACTTGACCTCATTTTTCAGAAGGATATTTATCAGATCATAAAAATCACCTAACAGCTCCTGACTGATAGAGCTGTTCAGGTTTTTTACCTATAGAGCAACACCTCTGAACATTTATGCAAATTATTAAAGGTGATATGTAACTCTTTGGCTTTATTTTAACATGGCAATCTCTTTGTATTCAAGTGGATTCATAATCTCATTTTCCTCAAATATTAAGAAGTACATAGAAAAGGACACAAAAAATTCCATTATGTAACTCCAAATCTGGGGTGGAGGTGAAAAAGGTAGTAAAGTGTAAATGAAGAGGAATCCTTTTCAGCCTAGATTTTAGTAGAAGTTGCATTGTAATTTGACTGTTCTATGATCGATGTTTTATTCAAATTTAGTAACACAGAAACTAATCACACAGTAAGAGCTTTGACAAATATGGTTAATAGCATCTTTCCCAATACTTTATCAGGGCACATGTTGTACAAATTTAATGTAATATAGTTACAATAATGTACAGCAATCAAAAAAATGGATTTGAGAATGAGTTAAAATTATTGATACATTATTATAAATTTTTGGCAATTTGATTTTATCAACTTTTTAAAATGAATGTAACATTTATAATTGTAAATGAGAAAATTAGCATCAGAACACATTAAAAAAAAAAAAAAAAAAAAGGAATCATTATGCTGAGCATGCATGACTCACTGAAGTATGGTGAGTAGGAGGTTCTGTGTAGTAACCTGAATTGCACTGAAGATAAAGTACACTTTGAATTCTCTTTTTCTCTCTCTCTTCAGTGAGCCAAACCTCCATGAAGTAGAGATGAATAGAATTTTGGATATTTTGCTGAACTGACTTTACAGAATTAATAAAGATGTACAAGCTGTTTTACAAACAGCGAGATGGAAACTGGATAGAGGAACATAAGCTAAGGCACAAAACTGAGACAAGTCTATCAGCTTTTATGAAAATTATTTCATATTGTAATCAGTATAACTTTTATAGTAGGAACATCTCCCAGAGGTCAGCTAATACAGCCTAAATAATTCCTTTCTGTAGTTTTTGGGCTCAGGTTCATACAAGTCAGTCAAATCACCTTACTGAATGCAGATGCTGAAAACACTGCTGATCTCAGCACTCTGCAGTCTCATTCTTCATCCAGCTTATCCTCACTCAGAGTGTAAGCATAGAAAGACATCAAGGGAACCAAACCTCGGAAATACAAATTCCTTCTATAATGAGTAATTGGACCCCTGTCTGACCAAGTGGACAGAAAAAGCTAGTATTGGACCATTTTACACTAGGAAAAGATAAATTAAAGGATAACAGCCATTTCCACAGAGTGTGCAAAGAAGAAATGAACAGAGCATGAAGTTAATTAACCCCTGCAAAACTTATCCCTAAACCAGAACAAATATAGATGAATTCCTATTGTCAAATCACTCTCTTAACTCCACATTATTTAATAATTCCCCTTTATCCTATTCTCCCTTCAGACTCATCTTTCCTCCTCAAGATGAGAAATTGCAATGTGAATTCTGGAAGCCTGACCAATATCACACACCTTTTGTTCCACTATAGAACCTACAAGCACAGTTTTTGTTACGTTATTCTTTGTAACATGTTCATCAGTAAGAACAAATGTGACAAATTCATTCTGTATTTACTGTTAGATACTATCATATTTTAAAATTTAGGCTAAGGAAGAAGAAGCCATCATATCACACAAACACTGGCAAGTATTAACTAGTTATAAATAGACTTTTATTCACATGAATTAAATTGTTACAGTAAATGTACTGTGATTTCTATGGATTTGTTTGGAAAAGGGGGCAAATCTATATTTCCTAAAAACAAACAAACAAACAAAAACAAAACAAACAAACAAACAAAAAAACCTGACAAATTCCCTACCATGAGCTTCTTCCTGAGACTCTCATATTCAGTGCTTTGCTCACAAGTTCTCCACTATCCATGTAAAACATCTCAGTGCAGGCAGGCAGGTCTTACCCAGAATGATTTTATTGCATGACAGAAGGAAAGGTCAAATCAGAAGGAAAGTTTGGGAGGACTAGGAAGGATATGGGTAAAAGAAGAAACAGAATGAGATGAATCTGATTACAAGCAGTTGATCTGGTGGCCTTTCTCTTGAGGATTATTGAACATTGATGAAGTTCCATAAGTGGCTTGCAGCTCTGTACACAAAGCAATACCCCCCTTCCCAAAGACCATCTGCATAAAGTGAACTTAATTTTTATTAAAAACGCTGAGGAGTAAGTTGCTGAGATACTTAATTCACATCATACACAATTTTGTGTGCATGTAAAAGAAGATGGACTCTAAACAGATAAATCAGTGAATCATCTATTTTAAACATGCTTTTGATGGACATAACCACTCCAGTAAATAGGAGTCTCAAGACAGCTGTCAGGTAAAAAATGGAAATAGTAGGCTAATGAAAGGAGATTTTTAAATAGAAAATTGTTTGAGTGGTAAATTGATGTCTTAGAGGAAAGGGGTAACAGCATGTATAGAGATAAAATTATAAGGTTAGTCTCAAAATGCAAGCAAGATCATAATTCTTTCTATCTCCCTAGACCTTCTTGATTTTGATTGTGGCCTCAGGGCATGAGTGCAACACAAACACTAAAAAATAAACAATGCAATAGGTCTTTAAGGCATTCTCTATTTCAGTGGAGCTCGTGACTTATGAACATCCTGGAAATAGTTTTTTTGGCACTGTCATAAATAAATTTGGCCATTTGTTGCTTGAGGGGCCATTCTGGCAAGATTTCTCAGAACATAAAATAGGCCAGGCTACTGACAGAGGTTGAACATGTCCTTTCAACTGCAATGAAAAGATGTTAAAGATTCTGAATGAACTGGAAAATAATAACAGAAACAAATAAAAAAGTTCATATATATATATATTCTTCATTAATTTTAAGCTTAGAGCAAAACCTCAACACTTTGCTATATTTATAACATAAGAGCTAAGAGCAGGCCATGTCTTTGTAAATGTTGACTTCCTAAAAATAAAATTAATAAAAAATACTAATATTCATAAAACTAAAATATTATTATCAATTGAAATTCCACAATATTTTATTTATTTGGAAATACTGAAATACAAAAGTTTTCCAAGGAAGGTAGAGAGCTTTCTTATAAGGGAGCATTTCTAGAATCAGAAGACCTAGAACTTACAGGATATAGGATCACAAAGAGGTTCAAAGGTTTTGCATTACACTAAAAGAATTCTGAAGTCAATTTTGTGAAAAAGCAAACAGAAAGCAGCTTCAGTGACTCAAAAGTGGTGACCAACACCAACAAAATTGCTTGTTATCCCACATTCAGACTTCTTCAGGTCATGAAAAATCTTAGTTCCCTGGTGTATAATTATCAGATACCAGATCAGCAACTATTGGGTCAGAACCACCCTGTAGCATACATGTGTGTGCATGGAGGGGAAGGGACAGTTTAAACCTCACAGAGGTAAGACGGTGTTGTACCTCTCACAGCAGTCCCTGGAGCCAATACGAGGAGCCCCACAGCGTCTGTCAGTCATAAACAGCCCAGGAAAATTATAACACCCACAGCTCCTGGAGCCCCTGACACAGCTCAGACTGGCAGGGACAGTGAGAATATGGCACCTCACCCTGGCCTGGGACCCCAGAGTTGCCAGGGGGTCAGAAACCCTACCTGAGTTGGTTGGCCATAGAGACTAGAACAGATAAAACCAAAGGCATGTGTTTGCCACGTGTCACAGCCCTGCCATCTGGATGTGGGAGAGCTGGTCTGCCACAAGTTTCCAGTGGTAGCTCTATGATCTGTCTCTTCCTCTTTTTCCCTCTCTCTTCTTCTTCCCTCTTCTTCTCTTTCTTTGCTCCTTTCTTGATGCTTTGGGTGGCTTGGAGGTGGAGGGATTGGATCATTAGTGGTGTGGGTTAGTATGTGCTGGGTTGGTATTGTGGTGGAACTTTTCATCTAGCTTGTGTAGTGCCCTTTTTGAACCTTTGCCAAGTTCCCTTATTTTCTCCTCTGAATTAATAAAGATACCTCTTGGGAACAAGTCCATGGCTTATTCTGTTGACACTACGTTAAGGTATTAAAGATCCCTATATACAAATATATATTTATTTTTCTTAAAGTGAAACTCCTGGCTAAGCCAAAAGCCTGCAACTACAGGGCTGGAGAGTTGCAATAATGGACAAAATTAAAAAGACAAAAAGAACTACAGTTGTATTCAGCAGCTGTATCTCTTTTCTGTTCGTAGCTTTGTAGAGTAATAAAATAAAACCAATCATTCAGGCTAGAGAGACAATACAGTTTCCTATATCTGGAATTAGTCATCTCTTGTAGAAGAGGTGAACATTGCCCCAGTAACAATTATAATTTAAATCAATAAATGTGGTTCAAGTGTGGCAAGTACCCTGTGAGAATTCTTCAGATTTAGAGGATGAGGTGTCTTTATCCAAAACTTTCATCTGCATATGTCCTGCTTCACTAGAAATGACACATTGGTAACTAAAATTGTAGATTGCCCATCCAGAGTTGGATTTACCGCTTGGCAGATTGCATTAAAGCTGGCGATCCAATGAGCCCCAGATGCCAATTTCAATGCATTTCTGATGGATAGTTTAAATACTCTTTAAAATATATGTTCATCCATCTTTATAAATATGGTTTGTTTCCCTGTTAAACCTTACATGATTTCCATCCACCAGGGATTTTCACCTAGAGGGTAATGTTTTGTTGTTTTCATTTTTTTTTCCCATGACTAGATATCCAACTTTCCACTCACTTTCAGAAGCTTGTGTTTCATTACTTGGCTTAGATGTACTGCTCTTCTATTTGTAAATTAGCTTGTTTTGTGTGGGTGTGGCTGACCTCTTCAGCTGGACTGGCTGCCTAAAAAATTATCAGTCAGTCCTCACAAAACAGCAAAACACACAATTACAATGAAAAATCATGATAGGGCAATTCTTTTGGAAGTCTAGCAGTAAAAACATGCTTCTCACAGAACTGATAAAGCTTTCAGAAGCATCACTTTGAAATTTCTCTTAAAATTCATAGATTCAGAAAAATTAGCACATATCCTGAGGAGTTCAGTTTCACCAAGTACCTGCCAAGTCTTCTGATCAGCCCTGCAGCAGTTGAGTTCAGGGTCAGAGATCCCAGAGTTGCCAGCGTGCATGCCAGCTGGAATGGGAGATATAAATAAAACATGTTGGAGGGGGTGTAGTGAGGGAAAGGCATTGTTCTTTCCCTGCGCATCGCTGCAGTTGGCAATCACACTGCCACAGCACTCGTGCCTGAGCCATACCATCTAGGACTAAACAAATGTTTGTATTGTTTACAGCAGTAGAGCAGATTCCAAATATGAAATTGCATTAATTATGTAATTAAGAAAGTTAGCGTACAATGTAAGCTGAGGTTTGAATGCTACACCTGTACCTGGGCTGGGAGTACTTAAGCTATAATTGACCCACCTTAGGTAGCAGTGTATTTAGAGAGTGTCCAGTGGCTAGGCAAGAACCCACAATCCCTGACAGACACACTCTTCACAATTAAAACGTTTACTCTTATGGAATTTAATAAACTTTAATTGTTTTTCCTGCAAATTTTTAAGCCAGATTCATTTTGATGTTTCTGAAAAAAATGTTCAGTCATATCCAAGAATGATAGCAGAGGAGGATACGTGTAGTGGTTGTTCTGAAAACCTCTTGCATCACTTTCAATGAGAAGCCTGGATAGATCAAATGCACCTGTTCTTGATGTATGACATACACAAAATAAAGAAGAGAAAAATGATGGGAAAGAGAAGAAAAACAATGGGGATAATAGTTAAATCTCCTGCTTCCATCTGAGCTGATTGTTTCCGGGCATAGCATTCAAGACAGTCACTTTCCAGAAAATCTATCCAAAATTTATCGGGTGTTACTTTGAATATTGTACTTAATGAAGAAAAGAAAAGCAGCCCACAAACTCCACCTGTTATGCAGAAATATGTCTCATTGCATTGTCTTCAGGTAGCAGAAGCAATTTTGTCTGACGTCTTCCAGTTAGTAATAATGCCCTGATTTCATATGCCACTGGCATAATAACCCATGACTTAACTGGTTAATAAACAGGTATATTCAATAATCATGGTGGACTGTGGCAAACTCCCAGTCTTTGTTCTAGAAACATATGCTGGCAATTAATAATGATGATTTAATATAAGGATCTGTTACAAGCAGTTTTTGGTTGCTATGAATTTGTACAGAAAAGAAAGGCTTTCAACGTCTTCTGTGTCTAAGAGGAAAGAAAGCAAGCAAAGTAGCTGACGTAGTGTGGGTGCTTTCCCTTGATCAGGTGGAGAGAGCGACGAAGAAAGCAAGCAAACACAAGAAGATCCATCCAGCTTTGTGAGATATCAAGCTGTAGGGATTCTATGAAAACAGTGCTAAAAGACTGCATTAGCACAGCCAGAAAATACAAGCAGATAATCAACTGATAGTGAAAATGGCAGGGTGGATAAATCTGATTCAACAGGGAGTCTTTATTCAGAGGGGCTGACACTGCTGTGCCATGACGCAGTTAGGAGGGCTGCAGTGAGGCTGGCATGTGGCTCTGCCAGAACAATAGTGATTGACTACAGATGGGCACTTCCTCTCCAAAAACACTCCTCACAGCTCTCTGGCAGGGAGGCATACGCAGACACCAGCTCCAATCTCCATGGCAACCACTTACTTCAGCGTGACATCAAGCCCAGATCAAAACTCTATAGGCGTCAGATAGTACATGCTGTTTCTTTCCTTGAATTAATAATATTGATTTAAAAGGCAGGTTCCATTAACTGTTTTTTCTCTATTCTGAGGATAATTACTGTCTGTGGTGCCAGTATTATTCTGGTGACTCTAAAACAGGAAGCGCAGCATTGAGTTAAATAATTCATGCTGTGCTGCTGCTCACCCTGTTCTTAGAAGCAGAGTTATTGCTAACTGGGCATGGTAATTTCAGCACAGGGGTGATAGGATTACAAAATGTCTAATTGCCCTCTCATGTGATAAGACTACTTTTCTGAAAATGCTTTAATTCTTTCAAGCAGGGGCAAACAATCCAGACAAGTGACCAAACAAGAACAGCCTGAATGAATACTGCCGAGATTTCCCTTCTGAAAGCAGGGAAAAGTGCAGTCAAGGCTTCATTCTCTTTCTGCCCTGTGCCCTTCCCCTCCCAAATAAAGCTTTTCAAAATTAAACAGCAAATTATGAGAGTCTAGTGATGAGGGTGTTCCTTATACTAATCTTTATGAGCACTCCCTCAGTCAATTACATGATATTAGCAGTCTCTGCAGGACTTCTCAGTTATATTCCAAAGCTGCAAGGTTGGTAGCTGCAATACAGTGTCCTAGGGTAGGTTTACTTGTAAAACTGGAGGAAAATGGAAGAGAAAGCATCGGGTTTCTGTGATACATGCGGAGTGCCTCAAGGAGAAAAGCCTCAACAAACCAGGACTGTTCCACTTCTTAGTGAGGGCTGAAAATAAGGGATTTTTTTCAATCTAGGCAGAAGTATTTTTGGCATCTGAACAAGCTTTTCTGTTCACAAAAAGAAAGCTGCAGATTTGGGGATATGAGACTGCGTATGTGATATCATTCAAGAATACCAAAGGTGCAACTAGTCTCCAGTGAAGTAGGTCCCCTATTGCCCAAGCAAATGTTCTTATTCAGTATGAGTAATGTTGATTGTTTGGAAATCTTGAAGCAGAACAGATTTTTTCAAGGAATAGGGGATCCAGCTGATTCTGAACTTGCACTGGGGAAAAAATATGGGCATCTAATGAACTTGACACCAGACTAAAAAGTATCTGCAGAACTCAGGTGCTTACAAGGACTAAGCAGTTAAATTAGGCAAGAACAGGGGTATTGCTTCTAACCAAGAGTTCACCTAAACCAGGTGCTAGGAGAATGGAAGAAGAGATCAAGAGCAGGCCACCAAATACAAGAACAGGGAAATAACAGCATTTTCCTAATTTTTCCCCTGTTTATTTTCTGCAGATGGGGATTTGTCAAACTTACATACTTAGTCTATTTAGTACTCTCCAAAGGATTGTTGTTCTTTTTGTACTGTTTTTCCAGGAAGAAAAAACCTGCTTTCACCCACAAGGTCCTTTGTCAAGAAGTTCTAATATTTATTGTAACTAAAGCTATTTTCTTTTGTTTTGTTGTGAAACTGACATCTACTGCATTTCTCCAAGATCCTGTAGTTCCTGAAGTAGGCAGTGAAGTGTCAACCTCTGTGAAACCCTTCTATGTCACTCAGCAGTGAAGTAGAAGAAGGCAGTCTGGTTTTTTGCCCAAGTTTAGGTGGATATTTGAATATGAGTCTTCAAATAGGTGAGCTTTAGATGGACAGCATTGTTTATCTAATTATCTCTTGTCCAGATTACTTAAAAAAAAAAACCAAAACACAAACAAACAAAAAACCAAAACAAAACAAAAACAAAAAAAAAAAAAAAACAAAAACAAAAACAAAAAACCAAACCAAAACAAAAACAAAAACAAACAAACAAAAACTATACAAGATACTATTACAAGATTAACCTACAAACTGTGGTGCTAATGGGACTAGGACAGTGAAAACTTGTACTGGTTTTGTGACAAGAAAGAATCCAAAATTGGAGAGACAGCACTGTTTAAATAATCTGAATGAGCTGAGATCCTGGATGCCAGATCTGTATTAAAGTTATTCCAGATATTATGCAATCTAAGACAGCAGTCTGGATTTCATGTGTGGTCTGAAAATTCTGTGCACGTGGTGTATAACCTGCAGTAGAGGTTCCTGCCAGCCCCATGTAGCATGAGAAGCAGTTCTGAGGTGTTTGGCATCACACTTCCTACTTGCTGGCAACTGCTAGCCATGGACATCCTTCAAACTCAGGGTCAGGGACTGGGCACTGTGAAGGGCTGTTGTTTTCTGACTAACTCAAGAAAAATTGACATTTCTAAAAATGGATTGTTGAAATGTGCTAGTCATAACATTCTGTTATCTTCTCTCCAACTTCACGAAGCACATGCTTAGTTCAGCCATTCCATCTAAATGATTTTTACTGTGGAGTTCTCAGTGTCTTTTCCTCAGCCATCTGTCAGTGGTACTGACACAGTTCACAGCGCTTTGAAATTAAAAGCCAGAATCACCATAATTAAATTCAAGATAAGGAGGAAGATATTAAATATTGTTTTCTCTCTTACATACACATACATACCTATGTAGTTGGGATTTGGACTAGATGATGCTTATGGGTCCCTTCCAACTAGAGATATTCTATGATTTTTATGAATTATATAGACACGCACATACAAATCTGATGAGAATTTTCCATCTCTATTTCTACTCTTTAACACCTTTAGGGCAGAAGGTTTATTTCACCCTCCTGTATTCACTATCACAATGTTATACTAATATACAGCAGTTCCCTATCACAGCCTGGCCCCAGGCTTATTGGAATACTCTCTATGCAATCATGAGGGGAAAAAAAATAAAAATATGATCAGTCAAGGGAATCCATATAAATATGAAAATGCACATGAAAACTAAGGGAGACAACAAGAAAATATTAATACGTTTTGAGGATAGTTTACAGATTGACCTACTAGCTGTCAACCAGAAATACAGGAAAGCTTAGCACTTCATTAGGAACAACCTATCCAGAGGGTGACATGCAATATGGAAGAGAATGAAGTTGGTCATTTGAAAATATCTACATGGGGATAAACACATTTGGGACAAAAGTGAGGGAGGAGGAGATGTTACAACTAGAGAAGAAAGTTTAAGACCTGCTTTCTTTTGAAATTTGTCACTTTAAATACTTTCCAAAATGTTATCCTAAGCTGCATCCGGACTTAAAAGTCACAAAACCAGCTAACTCCTTTTCCCACACAAGACAGCATAGCTCAGATGCTGACTGCACCACTAGTCATCAGATAACAGTGTTGTAGCCAAAATAGTTGTAGGCACATGAGAAGGATACACTTTGTAGGAAGACAAAGTATCTTTTATCGGGTTACCTGAGACAATGGGAAGCAATGAACAAGCTTCTGAAGACAAAGGTCTTTCAGAGCAGGAAAATGGACTGCATTGTCTCTACTAATGCGGAGTTCCTCTTGCAAGATTTTTATGGCACTTATAATTTCAGGCAATTAACGTATGAAATATTTATATAATGCTGATTAGTAGCATATTATAACAATATTAGCATAATTACATTACCATTGCTTGAAGTTATGTGATCTTCAATGAAAGACCCAGCAAATGAAGATATACGGTAGAGTGGTTAAACACCAACAAGAATGCATAGACAGAAAAGATATGGAGATTACACCCTGAAACAAAAGCTATTGGATATCCTTTCAAAATTGGACTGTTTTCTGCTCAAGTGTGCCATGATTTATATAAACATTATGTTTCAATCTCTGCAATATAGAATCTAACTACAGTTAGAAGAAATATTTGTCCCAATATTTATTCTTAATATGTGTTTTGACATTGTTTTTTCAAGGCATATAAAGCTTAACCAATTGAACATTTGCTTGTCAGACCACACTACATTTCTCATTATTGATTATTTAACAGTGAATTGGAAAGAGAAGTTGAAGTGTCAAAGATAATGAAATTTCTGCAAGTTCCACGAAGAATACTGCTTGGTTAAAGGAGAATGCCAGAAAGGGAAAGACAGGCAGAATTCATCTGTTATACATCATGTTTTGGCAGCAGAACACATGTACCTACTGGCCAGTCAGCAGAGCATGCTGACTGGCAAATACAAACATGCACAGCTTTGGATAGTCACAGCTAATGACTAATTTCATCTGTTCTGTGGTTCATGGAACAACCTACTCTTATAGCCTTATCTGCAGAAGTGTTGCAATACTAAAAATTGGCCAAATTGTCAGTAAAGAAACGTTGTAGACATATGTTATTCTCTACTGTCTGCATGATTCAACTTCACATTACAAACAGCCTTACAAATATGTGAAAGCTCCTGAAAGCCATATTCTCTTGCATGATATCCTACAAACATAGTGTTGAAATGCCACAGGGGTATATTCAAACTTCAATATTCACGATTCTTAACATCTTATAGACTAAGATGGTGTCAGTGGAGAGCGAAAACAACAATCATTCTTTGCCTTTAGCTGGTATCTCAGAAACACTGTGGAATCCTGAAAGAGAGACCTATGAAAGGAAATAACCGAGAGTACAGCTGCCTGATGTTGGAAGCTGATCTGAAAAGCATGTTCAATTCCAAACCATGTGGTGCTCCTGCCCACCCCCCAGCACTGAGCAATCAAACTCATCAGGGACTGTTCTGCTAAAACCCAGTTGTTTTCCACTGGGTTTACCTTTTAATAGGATAAACTCCATGATCTGGAAGACCACAGTGAAGAATTAAGGAGTTCTCTACTGGGAGCATAGGAAGAAGAAGAGTTTTCTCTTCCAGCCTTAAGCAGTCCAGCCTTAGCGGACGAAACCACAGCTCCGAGATAATCCAACAAACACTATTTGCTGTATTTCACCTGTGTTTGCTAAAGACACACATTGGAGAAACAGGACTACAGAAGGGTGGTAACAAATATATCTGCTCTGATCTGCAATCAGTCTAGAAACAGCATCACATTCTCTGTGCTCTGGAGGGGTTGAAATGGCCCATGAGTTTTGAAGGGATGTTCAGCAATGCAGACCATTATACTAGATTGTGTAGCTTATTTCCTAGACAGAAAAAATACTAGAGTGAGTAAAGATTTGCTAATAACCCACTTGCAGCAGTCAGGTGCAATGATTTTGCACCTGTTTTTGTTATGGATCACAACGTGTCCCAAATAATTCCTTAAAATCTGTGCCAGAAAATATGCTGAATGTCTGTACAATGTAAAAAAGATCCAAAATAAAAGGGAGGGAAAAATCTGAAAATATTAGCATGCATCTGACTACATTGACTATTCCCTTATAACATAACATTTAGTGTTGGGTATATAAATTTGAACACTGCAATAATAAATCTTGGCACTATAAATAGACTGATTTGCAAGCCCTGACTCTTAAAAAGCACAGTTCTATACTGAGTTGGAACAATATGTTGTCCTTGGAAGCCTATTTTAAAGCTTTCCTTTAAGTATGGGTTTTCTTCAATGTTTTTTCACCACAATGTACTGCTCCTAATGATAGTAGCAGCGAGAGCAGAAAAGAGGTTTTTTTGTGAAGGTTTTTTGTTTGTTTATTTGTGTGTTTTGTACATATACACTTCATTGAATTACTGCAATTTCATTTGAAGGACAACAAGAGGTCTTCAGTTTCTCAGATAAACTAAGTGCTGGGAAATTGTTGCACTTATAGTATGTGCCTGTCTGCCCACTCATCTCTTACTCACTTTTCCTGTCTTAGTCAGACCCTGTTAGTACAGAGTAACAGTTTTCTCTGATGGAGGAAGAAAAAAAAAAAGAAAGGTAAATCCTATTGTAAAGTACTAACACTCAATGATTCTTAGATAATACAATATTCAATTAATTTCATACTGCATCCTGTTCCTCAAACAATGTAGGCAATAAGAAAGAAAAAAATATTTTAACAATAAGTGCCTTCTTAAGTTTTGTAGTTGCGTGAGCATGACCAGGCTGTGTCCCATAGAGATCCCATATGCACACAGTCAACATGCTTCCAGCTGGGGCTGCCCGCAAACCCACAGGAATGCCACCTGCATGTTAAGCAGCAGCCAGTCCCTGGAGGTTGCCTCTCCAGCTAGGATTTCTCCTTAACGAGAAGAGGGAGGGAAGGAAGTGTTCTGAATTATAAAAGCAGAATAGGAAGCCCCTGAAGTGACAAAATGCTGAATAATTCATTGTGCAGTTTCTAATTGTTCTTGAAGTTAGCACTACCATTTGTATCTACATCCGTTCAACATTGCCCCATAGTACTAAAGAAGGAAAGACATCCCTGAAATGCTCAACATAGTCCTGCTGCAATCAGACAGTGAGCAGAGCTGAGAACTAAATGCACACTGAAAAATAGTTGCCAATTATTTATAGGCATACATTATAATCTCAATAATTTCTGATATTTAATAGAGTTTCTCATTAAAGGTCACAGCAATTGCTGCCCTAGATCAGACCAACCTCACATGATAGCCTGTTTTGTCACAGTGGGTCTCTAGCATTAGCTGGGTATCCATTAAATAGTTCAGAGACCGCAGCAAAAAATCCATTACTGGACAATTATTATCTAAACTGTCTATGAGAAAAATATTTTCCTGTCCATGGAAGGAGAGAGTGGCTGGACAATGCCTGGATGCATAAAGATGTGCATTTCATTAAAAGAAGGGAATTATAATTACACATGGCATTATCCAGATTAACTTGCAGCTCCATATTGGATAGGACTGAAGTGACATCAGTCACAGTGACATCAGACAATAACAACTAATTCCATATACTGAGTATGCAGCACATGAGAAAAAATATTTCAGATGCTGCTTTTTTAAATTTTGTCTACTATGACCTACACAAGGGAACAGATAATTAAGCACATCCACTTGACACAGTCTTTGTGTGTCATTATTCCTTTATCATTTCACATCTTGAAACCATGTTTCCTCATTTAAATTAGCTGTTCACAACCTTTGAATCCCACATTTCTGTTTTCCAAATAATTTCTGTCATCTGGCTCTAAATTCCTTCTGGCTTTACTGTAGCCTTTTGAGATGGTAAGATTAGAACTCATTGATTCATGTAATGCCATTATACATGCTAACATGTTGTTTCCTTTTTGACCACCAATGCAGAATGAGCAAAGGTCAATTAATCTGACACCTCTGCTTATCCTTCCAATCAATATTGCCTCATTGTTTCCTTGTTCCCCCACATCTGCCTGTCTGTTGGTACGCTCAGATTACAAGGTCTTTCAGGCTGCAGACTTTTACTGTCTCTGTGTAATGGATGTGCACAGTAGAAGCATGATCAGTGTCTGGAGATTCTGTTGCAATACAAATAGTTAATATACAAATGACAAAGATAAAGGATTCACATTGTAGTCTTAGATTTCATTTATTTATTTTTTCCCAGAGTGAGTTCAGCTAATTTAAAACCCAGTAATGTGTTTAAATCACATTATTTACTGGAATATCCATTACTTAGCATTTATCTTTATTGAATTTCATTTGCCATCAAGCTGCACATCCAATTCACTAGATTCCCTGAATCTATTGAATATAAAGTCTCAGACAGATCTTCTGTCTTGGTAAGTCTCTGCTCTACAGTTAGCTAGAAGCTAAGAAGGTATACCAGGAGAAATATTGATGTTTGCCTTTTTTCTTGGTATGCTCTCTTCTTATATACTTGCTATCAGAAAGAGGGACCTGAAGAAAGCTTATTTATAATCTCACCCAGTATAGCTTTTCTAATGTTCCTAAGTAATTCTGAAGTTTCCTGAGTTGGTTAATATTAATACCTGTGTCATATACACATTTTGCCACCTTTTTGCTCCTTTTTTCACATGAACATTCTTGACTGTATGTAAATGAAACAAAAGGTCAGACTCTTTCTTCATAAAACCTGAATGCCTTTCTATTCCTTACCTGGTTATCAATGAATGATAGCACTTTTCCTGTAAAATAATCATTATTTAGCTTCCCCAAGGTCTTTCCATGTGAGATTTAGCAAACTGTTTTAAAAGCCACATTCAGTGTTTCCAGTCCTGTTTTGCCTACTATTTTGTTTACATACACTGAAAACTCTTTAGGGACAAAATCCTGTTGTATTCTTGTGTGAAATCAAGACTGTTTGTTTTCCTTACACCAGGAAGTTTTATAAATTATATTTCAATTACTGTTTCAATAACTGTACTAGTTATTGAAGGAAAACTTGTCAGTATTCAGTGTTCAAGATCTTTCTCAAAGCAATTTTACACAGACACGTCATACCCTCAAACATTCACACAAATTTTAGGATTCAGAAATAGGAAATATTTTAACTAGAAGTTGCAAAACTCTGTTATATTCTCCAAGGCTTCACTCTCAAACTCCAGCACTCAGACACATGTACAGCCCTGTGCACAGGACCTACTGCTCATTAGTCTATTGATTTGTCTGAGTGCCTTTATTTCTGATAATACCTGATCTTTATTATTTTTCAAGAGATTATTCTCTGAAAGGGGCAGAAATTAATCATCTTCCCCATAATGTTCTTTTCAATCACTTCTCCCTGACGTTTACGAAAACCAACCAAATAAATCCCTAGAAGCTTTCTTTTTTACAGTGTAACACAAAATGCTATTTATTTTTTTCTATTTAGCTATTTGCTATTCAAACTCCATCTTTCTACCACAAATTTTCATCTCCTGTTTTATGTGTGACATCACTTAAGCTCCATATTCTGCAAGACAACTGTTTTACTGGAGAGCCCTATCTGGTACATGTTACCCTCCCTACCAAAACAGGCACAGAAACTTTTGACTGCTTGCCAGCACTGTAACACTGTTCCCTGTTTATTTTACTTACTGCACATCCAGTGTGGCCTTAGGATCCCAGAACTGGCTGGTGTCAATACACAAGTATGGGTTCAGCACCATGAGCCATATGCAGAGTTCTGTGTCTCAGAACTATACCCGAATACACAATCACAGATATCCTGTTCGTATCTCTGATGTGTTATTCATTAATGTCTTTAAAGAAGTAAAATTTTTCAGGGTAGCATCTCTCAGCATTGTGACAGGTTTAAAGAATCAGTTCTCTGTCTTTAAATGGCTTTTCTGACAGTGACCATTGGTTCCTGTCTGAAAGGACTACTTTATTTTTCCAAATGTTGGACCGCTTCAACACCATCAGTATGTTCCAACAAATTAACTAGGTTGTCTCTAAATTAGCATACTCTGACTCTGCAGGTTGTCCATTAACTGATTCATTAATTACAGCAAGGTAGAACATACCTACTGTTACAAGGTAGAGTTTATTATGAGTGAAGATAATTAAATGGATAAGTTTGAAATCACTCAAAGCACCATGAAAATGCTTCCCTAGAGTACTTCATAGCTTGGGCAGCTTAAATTAAAAAGGTAAAGATAATTCTTTCTAACTTCAAAACTGTATTTTATTTTCAAGAAAAGAAGCTTTTATGCAGGTCTAGGAAAACATGATTTGGAGTGCTGCTCATGTTAAGTTGAAAATGCTCTTGACTACTGAAACTTTCCTGCTTCATCTCTTTTTGTGCTGGCCATAGTTCTCTTGGCTACATCTACACCAGTAAATTAAATGGGTCATGGATCCTTCTGTGGACTTGAGGCCAGCTGGCACTGCACTGTTCATATTGGTCCATAGAGCTTCCCTCCCAGAACAGAGTAGCCAAGTCCAAATGGCCTATTAGGAATGATCTCCTGTCCCAAGTGATTCTCTCACTGTGCCCAGGAACAGCTGCCTGAGTACAAAACCAAGCCAGTGATCATACTAACAATTAACAGTATAGCTAATCACAGCTCTTGAACTCATGCCTGAACTATTTTCCTTCTCATCACAAACATAGTGATTGTTTCCAACAGGACTGAAAAAATACTTTTGATATGTCTACAGTCTTTCAAAATAAAAAATAAATGCTTCATTCTCCCTGGACAACAGAAAGGAATGACCAAAAAAATATCTGATGCTATGTTAACCAGCTATGTTACTGGGTTCTCAGAAGTTATGATCTATAAACTGCATATAAAATTCTACAGGAGTGATAATTGCAAGACATGTATTCCCTGATCCCAGAAGTGTACATTTTCCTCTAATTCTACCTTAAATGATAAAGGACCTAACTTTAGACAGCAGTTCAGCTGGAAGCACTGTCAAGAAGTTGGTGGGATGGCAGGTTTGCTAATAGAAACAAAAATGCCAACCACCAGATGAACTGCAAAAAGCTGGTGGCTGTGAAGGAGACCAGAGTTAAGGTTTGGTGTAGCAAACTCACAACTTACCCACCCAGAATTCACATATCTGTAAACTGCCAGTCATGGGAAGTCACTACTCCTGCAGCTACAGGGGATCTAGCTTTATAGTGTATCAACACCATGACTGAGGAAGTTGAAACTAGCACGTTAATAAGACTGGGGCTGAAAGGATATGTTTGCTCTACCTTACCAGCTGCTGACTCTGCTGCCTCTACTGACTGCTTCTGGATGGTCAGACAGGAGCCGCTCCTGCTCTCCCTGCCTCCATGACCTACCATGTAGAATGCTGTGCCACACCCTCACTGCCATGCTGTGCCCCTTTTTGCCCTCTCCTGTTCACTGTACTCAGAGTCTCTCACGCTCCCTAGAACCATCTAGATTCCCCTTGGTGGCACCCAGAACTGCCCTCTCCTCTCCCAGCTGGCTGCTGAATCTGAAGACACAATCAAACACCTGTGCTGTACCACTGAACAGCAGATGCATTTTCAAAGTTATTCATGTTATTCTGTATTCAGACTTCTGAAGGATCTTGAAGTTCATATTTTCTTTTTTTACTTACTTCTGCTTCCTTTGTAGTACTGATTCTTAAATTTCCAACAATCCAATCTCTTTTGTTTCTATGGAATATTAATGTTTTATATTCCCTCAGTTCTTTGATCTCTCTTTAGTCTTTGTGGTATATAAGGTAATATTCAGCTGAAAGATCCATGTATTCAGAAGATTTCCAAAAAATAACTGGGCTGTTTCAGAAGTAATACCAATACTTAATGGTCACATCTTGTTTCTTTTCTTTCTTTGTTTGTTTTTGTTTTTAATCTATTCATACTGGATTTTCTGTACCCATGATAAAGGAAACTTTTATAATTGCCTTCAGTAGAGGGAAGGAAGAATCTCAAGACTGTACTTATTCAAAGTGAATAGTAGAGCTGTCTTTCTCAGATGGTTAGAGCATGGGGCTAATAACACTAAGGTTGTGGGGGTGCTCCCCCTTGGGACTATTCACTTAAGAACTTGACTCTATGATTCTTGTGGGTCCTTTCCAACTCACTATTCAGTGATTCTGTGATTCTGGATCTAATGGTATCTACCTCAGAGTTTTCTGAAGCTTGTTTAGTAGAAAAGTCTCTATACATTTAAAATGAAAATTAATTTCTAACAGTTATTATTTAAACATATCTGTTCCCACCAAACAATACATATTTGAGAAAATATGTATCAGGCCAAAGAAGAATGTTCCTATATTTCTCAATCATTTACACAGCACAGAGCTAGCTAAACTTAATTGACTACCATGATGATAATGCAAAACAAAATTAAAAAAAAGAAAAAGTTATTTCATTAGTTAAAGAAAGCAGTTTATTAACAGCTGCTTTCATTTACACTGTTTTAACCTTGACCTAGTATAGGGAATAGTTATCACATTCTAAACCACTAGTACCTAAATTTTCTAATTTATGAAACTCAGCAGAAATATTCCAGATTTCCACTGTATGTTTTATAAAATTACTTTCTTGGTCATGTCACTGATTTTTCAGTGGTTTAAATACTCTCATTAGCAATGAAGCATTTATAGTTGTTGAAGTTCTGACAAGTGAAATCCTATCTTTTTCTTGCTCAGCTTCTTTTTTTGTAATGGTTCAATATTTCAAACTTGAAGGTATTGGAAGTTATGTAGAACAATGTGTATTTTAAAAATACTTTGTATATGCCAGCCACCACATTAAATTATATATCAATCAAATGACAATCTAAAATGTGTTAACAGTTCTATAAGACATTCAATGGACATTTAATAATTTTATTATGATGCTTGCAAAACACGCAGCATTTTTGTGTGTTCCCATGGTTTTTTTCATCATTGAAGCTGATAACCTTGAACAGTATAGCTGCACCAAATGCATTATATGCCATTTCCCCTCCATATCTTTATCCAGTATTTAATGGTGCTCTCTGCAATATTGCCAACATTACCAATGTCATCATATTTTTATGTAAGTTATTCTGACAGATAATGAACTCAATTAAGCCAACAGGAAAACATGAAGAGAACATAATGATTATATTAAATAACCATAGTGAATGAGTGAGCATCCCATGCCTAAATCAAAGGTTTCTACTTGTTCTGACAGAATCAAGCGTGATAGTATTCCCGTCAAGAAATATAACAAGTCCAACATATTGGTAGGTATCCTTTACAAGATAAGCTATACAGGATCAAAATGCATCAGCATAAGATCAGTATCATGACTCCAGTGGTGTCTGCTGTTATCTGAAGGAGAATTGAAAAAATGCATTGGCAATAAGCTATAAAAGCAGAACTAGAAAAATATTCAACAATTATTAGAAGTTTTTACTGTATAAAGATTTGCAACTCATACTTGATTTTTAAAAATTGTCTTTCTATTGTTCAAAGATTATCCTGCTCTACAATTCATATCTTTTATTAAAAAATGTGTATGTTTATAGCTGTGATACATATAAATAATCTTTTCAAACTGTCATCAAGTTCTTGGCTTCCATCATCTCTTAGGGTCTTACATCTCCCTTTCTTTAATTAGTAGTCATTCTTCTTGCACTGAAATGATGGAAAAAAGGTATTTGACAGCTTACAGTATCACTATTTTTAGCACATTTTGAACAATACTCTAAATCTTTGAATCTTACTAGAACTTGAATTTTACCAGGCAATGCATACAGAAATATGCTTGGGTTTGGTTTTTTTGCCAGCTCTAAATAAGTCTTCATTCTTGCAAGTGGGACATAACTAAAATCAGTGTGTTTCATACATATATATATATGTATTCAAAGTCCATTTACCAACAATTTTGCAGAAAACTCATTCAGAAGAAAAAGTTTAATGCAGTTATTTAGCAAGACAAATGAAGTCTATAGCATAACCAAGGAAGACTTTGTCCTAGTGTTTGAGACAAAATTTAAGTGTCTTAGTCACAGGGCAGGCTTTGCACAGTCCCTGACCACACCTGCTTCATATCCATCAGCTTCTGTAATAAATGGCACAAGATTCAACTGGCAAGAGCATCGTTCCTTTCTCAGTTTTGATTTTTAGCCTGCACACTGAATGGAAGCCTGAGGGAAAGGCACTTTAAAGGCTTTCCAGAAATCTCAGTTATGAGACGTGTATTTGAAATTCATGTCCTAGACCACTGAAGGTTAGCTGACAATACTGCTTTGGTTCCATTTGTGAATTTGACAGACGTAGTGTGAAATGTTTCATTTACAATAACTGTTATGTTAGCATTAAACAAAAAGCACTATTATTAGAGTTGATTTCATAACACACTGCATTAATAATCACATTTCTGAAAGCCTGATAAACTTATGCAACTAAATAATTCAATTTCATTAAAAACATATTACCAACTGGTCTGTAATAAAACTTCACATAGTCACACACGTAATACAAAAGATGGATTATTTTTCAGAACAAATCAAATGTTTAAGACCTCATTACTAAATATGTAGTCTTCTTTAACAGCTCTGGACTCCTTAAAATAATTTCTTTTTTGTTATATATTAAATTGCTTGTACTTAAGCAGGACAAAAAAAAAAAAAAAAAAAAAAAAGAAAAAATTGAGGAGGGGAAATTATTTATGTATTTATATGTGTTTGGTTTCAACAAAGAACTTCAGGTAGTTTATGCCATGATTGACTGACAGCTTGTAATGCTTTTGCATCTGTTTCACTTTTTATAAAAAAAGATATGAAGAAGAATTTAAAAGTGAATCTAATCAGAGAAGCTTTTTCTAGTTTTCTTCCTTATATTTCATCAAAGATCAAAATGAAACTGTTTCAGTGATCTGAGATCACCTCTGCCAGAGTTGAGAGATTGGGTAAAAAATTTTCCACTCCAGTATCCTGAGCCTAATAATTATTTGCTTCAAATGCTACAATTCTGTACTTAAGAAATAAAACACAACCACAAAAAAACAAATCTGTTGTTTCCTAGACACTATTCCCAAACTGTTTTTAAACATGCAAATAAAATTCCATGCAATAGCCAGCACAGGGCTAAGCGTTTTTTAATTAAAGCAAATAATACCGTTTCTGGAAGCAGGAATTTTATGAGATAATTTTACACATGTAATACAGACGCATACTTTTGGCAAAAGTGAATCTTTTCAGAATGGATATGTGTGTGTTTTTATGTGAATTTAGCAGAGCTAGGTTTCATGGCTCCCTGATTTGTACCTCAAGTAGAATAGGTTTTGAAATTGTTCAATTTCTGAAAGATTCCTGCTACACAGGAAAGGGTAATAAATCATCTAAGTGAATTTTGAAAACAGTGCTTTATGTCAAGTAAAAGGTTATGAAACCAGCTTCTCTCAAGAGATTTCTGATACGTCAAAACTGGCACTTGGAATGAGCTCTGTGAGCTTCGGACATTAGTTTGACTTGGACACACAACTAAGAAAATTAGTTTGAATATGAGAAATTTTATTTTAATCCACTCTTACTCTAGAACCCCCAAATAATTTTTTTTTCAGTTTTATCTGGTCTTATGTCATAAGCCAGCTCTCATTTTGCACAAGATTATATAAGCTATGTCTTATATACATAGAGTATAAGTGAAACCATATAAATAAGTATCAAGCACATTTTCATCTTTAATTTAGGGAGAAAACTTGGAGAAAGAACAAGGTGTTTCTATTGTGTCTATTTATAACAGGCATAACTAAAGATTTTACTAGGCTAAATTCATTTTACCAAATTTTTTTTTTACTTGAAATTTCTCCAGTTTTTATAACTTTGCCTGATCACCAGGGATGAAGTTTCCCTTGCCAAAACTATTTCTCAAGTTTTACATCTTACGCAAAGTTTAGTAAAAAGAAAGGCAGTTGTTTCAGAGAACTAAGACACTTGCCAAAGTAATAAGAAAGTTTACCCCTTTCTGAAGCTCTAGCACTTTTGTAATTCTGGATGAAGGAAGGAAAAATTAGTGAAATGAAAAATTTGGGACAAAGGTATTTTTCATCTTCTTAATAGCCATTTGAATGTTGCAGAAAATTTCTGTTTGCGTACTCTTTATAGAGAAGGACAAAAACCTCCATTTTCCACATAGTCTTCCTTTCTTGAACATCAGGGAACTACAAAGAATTTTCCTTCTATTTCTAGGATCTATTTTGGTGCCAAGAGTTAGAAAGGAGACTGGGAAACTTTCCTAAGGTCCTCAATAACCGTATCACAATGAGTAGCTAGCCCAGCGATGACAGTTCTGCAAGAACTCACCTGTTTTCGTAAGTCTTCTTATTTCATTGTAGAGACACAGAAATGTCTCAAGCACTAGCTTAAAAGTCATAGCAGTGCAGTAATACAACCTTATATATTAATCCTATTGAAACTAACCTCATTTTTTTTAATATAAATATATATATATATAAAGTTTCAGATGGAAAATGTATTTCTTCTGTCCATCTGAACTCACATGACTTTTGGCAATGGAAGTGTCGTACTTGTCACAGCTCAAAGCTTAGAAGATAATGTGAAGATACGTATGTTAAACATCTGTCATGCACCTTTTTACATAATGAATTGCACTGCATTTTTAAGGGAGCACAGATAGTCAGCAAGTGGGACTACAGCAAGTATTGCTCAAAAAAGTATTGAGTATTGCTCAAATCTGTCAGTATGTAAAGAGCTGAGGAACATCAGTTCTACTGACAGCTGAATATCCTCATGCCTCTAAACTGTACTCTCTCTTCAAAGGCGTTCCCCAAGTTTCTGAGAGGCTTACAAGAAGTTAAAAGCCAGAATTACCTTCTTTCTATTACAAAAGTAGGATTTATCCCATATATTATATTCAATGCCAAAAAAAAAGCCAAAACAAAACAAAACAAAACAAAAAAAAAACCAAACAAACAAAAAAAAAATCCAGCTGTTGCCTTTGGATGAAGTGAGAGGCCTAACTCAGAAAAATATCACAATAATGCATTCAGTTCCCCTTCCTACTCTCTTTACTACTTGCTTAGATTATCAGTAGTGACCAGAAATGACAGCAAAGAGGAGAGAAGGAGGGCAATAACAGTTCTCCAAATGCAGGTCATCAAAATTGATAAAAAATGTGTGTGATAATTTAAAAATCAATTTACAAAAGCATTCTTAAAATATTGCATGTATGCACCATCAGAGACCCTTGTTTAACAAAGATAATTTAAAAATGAATAGCAGAACAATCACAACTTGTATTTCCTCTATGGTTTCTGCATTTTTCCCAGCAATTTTTTTGTTATTATGTGCAATATTTTACTGACTTTACAACAAATTATTAATTTTCCAATTTTTAAACACAATTTCTAGTAAGGCCTTCAGAAATTATATAGGACTCATCAAAGACTCTTGAGTCATCTTTTTGTGCTGTTGCATTCGTGGTGTTGAAAAATTGCCACACAGGTTAACAGTATTTATAATATCTCCAAATTATCAATTTTCTTATCATAAGTCATAACATTGCTCAGTTAATCATGATCACTTCATAAGAAAATGCAAACTCATAGTTTGTACTGGGTCCAGTTTTGGCCAGTGAGACTGTAGTTACCCCATCCTTGGAAATATTCATGGCCAGGTTGGATGGGGCTCTGAGCAATATCATCAAGTTGAAGGTGTCCCAGCTCATTGTGGGGGAGTTGGACTACATGATCTTTAAAGGTGCATTCTAACCCTGACCATTTCATAATTCTACAATTTTAGACTATATGAGTTATATGAATTGCTTCTGGAGCTAATTGACAAGTAAACCTCTGACAAATTACAAATCCTTTATGAAAAATACATGACTAAAATTATATCAATGCCTCTTATGAGATACAATAACCCCAGTAAGCTGCAGCTCATACTACATAACTCACACTCTTAGGTGCCTGTAGGATCTCTCCACCAGGTCAACAATTTCTTAACTGTACCACTACTTTCTGTCTTAAATCTGAATATGCTAATTATATTTCAGAGAAGATGCAATACAATAGTGTTTCTCAGCCTTCTGTCCACGATAGCCCATGTTATGTGACATCAGAACACACAACACATATATGAATGGAACCCACATATTTTCTTTCCAAGGATACATATCAGTGCTGCCTGTCCCAGCACTCCTGAGTCGTTTCATACAGGTCATGTTGCTGTCTGCAGACGTGCACTATTAGATGGTTAAATCTTCATGCAGGTCACAATAAACAGTTTTCAATCTCAATAGTTTCAACATAAACACTTGCAGCTGTAGCAGGAACAGTCTGGTACTGAAAAAGTACAAAAGATATTTTCTTAAACCATAAGTACTTTATTAGTCATTCCTTCTACACTTGCTGATTCATTAAATGATCATAGGATGTGAAAGGGTTTGCAGATGTATTTCATAATGTTTAGGCAAAACAAAAGCTTATGTTTTCCTGTACAGCCTAAGAAACATCTTCAAGGTTGCATTAGCAATATCAAGCAGTAATGCATTATATTCGTGTTAAGCTTACTTGAAAAAATCGTTCGGTTATCAGTGTACAATTGGCTGTGTTTATGCTCTGAGAATATCACAGTCACCATTAGAAAGCAAATGCTTGTCATTAACTGCCCTTTGAGGCCTGGAATTTTTGAGATAGCAGAACACTATTTTGATCCCTGGGGTCAGATAGCAAAGACATAGCAGCAAGAATTGATCTAGAATTTGATTTAAATAGGAAAATATTTTGCTTATCAATGCAAATTTTCACAGTTTGTATAAGCTTCGTGTGTGTGTGTGTGTGTGTGCACACGCAAAAGGGGATGGAGAGGTGGTTTTTTTACTTTCAAACTGACAACTTTTTTCCTTCTCTATGTTTGATACATAAAGAAATGTGAACCATACAACCTTCTCTGTGGCTTTTATCCTTTGTGAAGGTTACATTCATGAGATCTAGCATTGTAACTGTAGTAGAACATGATATGTTATTCAGCTGGGATTCTTGAAGTCAAGTTGTTTACACTTCTCTTGTGCACTTGTAGTCTCAGTCCATAGGTCTGTTTATACTGTTTCTGCCAAGCTGAAAGCAATTCTGTCACTGCACCATAGGCTTCTACATAAGATTTAGCATTGCAGTGAGTTGAGTCAGTGGCAGTGGCAAGCAGCCAGATTTCATTACCACTTCAGGTTTTCTGGCATTTATCTAGTGTCCGGATCAGGTTGCTATAAAAGATACAGTAAAGCAAAGCTGTGTCTTCTTTTCAAATTTAGCTTATTAAAGCCCAGAACATTAGGTGAATATAAACCCTTCTGATGAAATTAATTACCTGTATGATGAAGTTGTAAAATCCTAATTTAGAGGCCTAAAGATCACATATGGATTTTCTCATCTTTAATAAAACTAAAAGGTAAAAATTATTAAAATAAATAAAAATCAGGAACCTTTTCCAAGTTTCCTAACTATTGATTCATCCTCTGTAGAATAAAACATTGTATGGAGCTTGTAGTCTGGTTTTAACTTTGTTAAAAATTAAGTTATTATCACTGACTCTAAAGGCACATTTTCTGTTATATGTTTATATTTTCTGTTATATTTTTATATTTTATTAATTCATCCTGATTACACCAGCAGTTTCCACTTTAGATTTTCTTTTCCTTGATGTTTCAGTCTATCTGAAAACTTTGACATTTCTCCTAGAAAATAAAAAACAAATGCTACCACAGCTCCCCTTACTGTCTCTCATGCTGGTATTTGGAAGAAGTTGTTCAAATGTCTTCCATGAATGAAGTTTTAAGCATCTTAGAGCAGTTTAAAGTATATTTTAAGCATCTAGAAATTTAAGAGGTAAAAAGAAAGTTTTGAAAGAATTTTCAAGTCTTTAAAAGCAAAGCAAACTAGTAAGAAAATGTGTTGCATCAAACCATGCTGGACAGAGCACTAGATATTTTCCTGAACCTCTGATGTATGCCAAATCAATTAATGCATCCAGTGTGGTACCAAGTGTTCATATTCGTGTAACAGTAACCTTTCAACTGCTCTTGTGCTGGTTACCTCACATTACTTTGACTTATATGCTGACCATAGCTCTCTTGTGGAAAAATCACAAAATGCATATTGGGCAAAGTACAGAGCAGCCTGTCTTAGGAAATGGAGAGAAAAAGGGGAAATAGAACAGTAGAACAGGCTACCTCTTTTTCTTTTCTCTTTTTTTTTTTCTTTTTTTTTAAATCGTGATCATCTCTGCCCCTTTACCTCATTTATTCCAAATGCTATATGCTTTAAGAAGGTTTTCCTAGCTGTGATGGGTTTGCTCAGCTCCCCACTAGACACACACTTAGAAAGCACAATACCTAATAATTTTAAATTGACATAAGGAGCGTAAGGCAAAATATTAATTAATCCCTTTGGAGGGGGGGATGTGGAGAGGGAAGGGAAGTAAAACAAAGAGTAAGTTTTAAATGCCAAAGTTAAGGAAGTTACAGAAAGTTTCATGCAAAGCCATATTCTTACTTCAGATTTGAATTATTATTTTTACCATCTTATGTACATGTATTTCACCTAAGAAGTAAAAAGCATTGACATCTGTCTCTTTTGGGACCAAAGAAGTTTCTGAAGCATCATTCCCAATACTATTTCATTACACATCCATGCTAAAAAGTAGCTGGACTGATAGTTCTTGGTGTATATTGTTGCCAGAAAGGAATCCTACTTTGTTCTTTCCAGTCAAGATTGGTTTCATTCCATGAGTTATGTTTCCTGCAAGTGTGATATGTTTCCAAATAATTTACACATAAACATACCTACTGGCAAAGTACCCTGCCACAAAACATGTTAGAAACTGCCTAAAACCTGACAGCTGGGATGGTGGTGACAGACTGACACTGCTGAGGAGCATTAGATGGAACACTGCTATGGATGGGGTAGGAGGGTGGCAACTGAGTGCCACAACAAGTAACAAACATATGCTGTCACCACCAGCAGTTATTGTAGGCATCATTAATTGAACATTTGGACATTTTTCCCCCTTATTGGTCAACTCCTTCCTTGTGCTTCCAAAATACTTTTAATTAATAATATGAATTGTTTGTTACTGTTCACAAGGGATGACCTGAATCATGCACTACTTCTTGGCTGAGTTTTCTTCCTTAAGCATGGGTCTTTAGTTTAACTTCAGATGTTCTGGAGCCTTTGCAATTGTCAGTCTAGAAAAGCACAGATTCACACAGTATCTGTGACTAATCTGATACAAAGATATTTTAAAATACATCAAATGACACTCCACAGAGGAGGTAAATCTACTTCTAAATCTGAAAAGAAATTTCTTAAACTGAAGCTTATCATCAGAGAACCTTCTGTCATCTTGAGATACCTAGAAGAAGAATTTTCGTATTTCTGAAAGGGCCTTGTAAGATGACTCCCACCAAATGCTGCTGCTTTGTAGGAGTATGTAGAACTTCAGCCCCCTAGGCAGAGCATTAGAAATAACTTGAGAAGATGCAAAAGAAACATACATTCTTGTTCTGGTCAGTCTTAGGAACAACTTAGGTTAGCAACAGAAATATGTAAAAGCCCAGATGTGTATTTATTGTGATTAGGAATAAATTTGGATTTGCAATATATTTATGTAAGAATGTGGTTGAAAGAGAATATATTAATTTGAAGAAGTAGGAATCTTATAACTTTAACATACATAGAAACACTCTCTAGTTTAAATACCAAAATTAATTCAAGACACGTGCCTAAAATTAGCATAATCTTATTTCAGTTTGCTAAACATTCTATGTCTAGTCTAAGTTATTCATATAGACTCCCTCTGTAAAACAGAACAGGAAAAAAAAAGCAAACACATTTGCATGTCCGGAAATCAATCTCTCTCATCTGTGACACATTTTATCTGAGAAAAATCACTATCTGAAAGTTCTGGGTTTAGCTCTTAGAGGGGAAACCTAAAGAACTGTGCAGATTAGACATCAAAATTTTAGATGGTTGAAGATAAATGAGATGAATCTGCTACTGTGTTTTATCCAGACAAGCCTTGCTCCAGCCATGCACAAACCAAAAAATCCTACCTCTAACGTGTTTATTAAAAAGGAGATGATGGGTACATTAAATGCTGCTAGAAACTTTTAATACAGCATATAACTGTGGATGAATTGGTCAGTGAGTGATAGGAGAATATTCTCTTTTGCAATCAAAACATGATCATCTTTCAAGACCGTGTCATTTCTCTACTGCAAGTACCTGAATTGTTTTTATTAAAATAAAGGCATGGCAAGCCCTGTTTTGAATTTATGACAAAATGGCACCTATAAATTTCAAAAGTCAGAGGCATACATCTTGAATTCACTCTGTGCATTATAAAGCTATTAACAGTCATGGGAAGGGAGAAAAGAAACCAATTCAATCAAAACAGAATTCACACTTGTATAGAATCAAAAATAAGACTATTTATAAGCTCAAAGACTCCATAAGAATCACATTTTTTTTCTAGGAGATCAGTTTAGAGGTATTCAAACCATATATGCCATATTGTGTCTGTCTTTAAAGCCAGTGACCCACAAGCAGATCCACAGACTGTAAGAGCAGCTGGATGCTAAGCATGGTTGTTTCTCAACCTGGTTTCACTAAATCTGTCAAAAAGATGCAACTGCATTCTATTTGAGCAAGAGTCCTAAAGAATTTGAATTTCTATAATTCATAGATTCAGTAATCTACTCTCTATTTCCAACTATACTATAACTCAAGGAAAAATAAAACTTGAGACAGTCTTCTTTCTGGAAAAGCATGAACAAATATATAACACTATTTTTCTTGGTTCTTTGAAAGTGTTGTGATTTGCACTACAGCAGTTTAGAAAGAGATGGTTGAGACTGTTATAAACCACAGTTTGATTTACAAATCTACAGTTCTTTCTTGTCAGGAATGATGGAGATTGTTACCTGGAAAGCAAAGCCCGTACATTGCACACAGCCAAAGGGTGATGTGAAGCCAGAACTTAAATATACCCTGTAAGGAGGCTGCAAAGATTCCTCAGATAGAAGGAAAATAAAGACTTTTAATACCACTGGAATGGCAGAAAACTCCTGCCTATCCAAACTGAGCTCCACTACATGAGGACACTATGGGCAAAGAAGTAATATTTGCATCAGTTTTAACGTTGACACAAGATCCTCAGACACCACTGTGACATCACCCGGCACAAATGCAGTGAAATTAAATTGCAGGAAGAAAACAGGCAGGAATAGCAAAACAGTAATATAGAAAAGCAACATTCCCTCAAACTTAAAACCAAAACTGTTTTGCCCCAATCCTAGCAGCATGGATCTTTTGACAAGAAAAGGCATTTATCTGTTAAAAAAACCAAACTCTCTCAGGTTAGGGGAAGGGAAATGTTAGATTTCTGCAATCAGATTACAGTGATAGAGAGCTGCTGCATGCAGACAGAATGTGATTCTGACAGGACTGTGGATTTGAAGTTAAAAACCAAGATTAACTAAGGCATTACAGATTTCTTTCTTTAAATCTATTTTACAAGTGCTGTTTATTTTGGCAAATCAATCATATTTTGAATATACTTAATCTGAACCATTGCATAAAAGTGCTACCACAGACTACAAAACTGAATATTTTGCTGATGCTTACTCTTTTGGTTAAAAAGAGGGTAAAATTCAGAGTCTGACCACATTTTAATTATGTAACAATCAAAACAAAATAAAACACCAAGAAATCGTAATAGAGGACACACAATTGAAACAACATTTGAAAGACAATTTTGGAAAAAAGCCACATCAAGAACAAGGCCACAAAAACATAATAAAAACTCAAAAAATTATAAAGCACAGAGAAAAGGAATTTTTCATGAAGGTCTAGGGGATTTTCTAGGGAAAACCTTTAAAGGTTCAATAAATCATAGGTATTTGTATTCTTATTGAACTCATTTGCTAAACATCATGAAAAATTTTACAGTATTTATAACAAGTTGGAGGTCATCAAGGAGATGCCATCTTTGTCTGTAGCATGTCAAACTACTCCTTGGAATATAGTAAGCATAAGTAGAGTATAAGAAGATTTTGAAAAAATTAATACTATCTTAACCAACAACAACCACAAGCTACATGCTAATTTGACCATTGGACTGTAAGAATGGACACACCAATTTTTGCCCACCCTGTATACCATCAACTTAAGAAAGCTTTGGTTTATTACTTTTCCTCTGACATGACAAGAAACCAAAACACCATGCCTGTAGCTAGAATGGAATAATGAAGATAAAGGGAGCATTATCTTTTGTACAGGGCACATGGACTATATTTACACTGCCTTTTGATTCAGGTTCTAACTCAGACTCCCCTCTTGCCCATATAACGTGGGCACAGCTTGTATGAAGGTGCAGACCTGAGGAAAACTCAGGGCACACCATGTCCTGACTTACAGTGTAAACGGACCCTATACAGCTAGTGCATTCCATACCACCTATCTTTGCTGCTTTGCATGTTGATGTGCCCAACATAAGGCAGACCCACCTACTCTGTAGTCACCCCAGAGTCAATGCACGATCAATTGCTCTTGTGACTTGAAATCAGTATTAGTTTAGCTCAGTTTTAGGCAGGAGGCATGTTTCACTGAGCTACAAATGTTCACCCCCTACTAATCTGTGTGGAGCTGGGTCATAGACTATTCCAGGGGGTAGATTACTCCTTTTGTACAGTTATAGGCAATGTCAAGTAGTAATGCACAGAGAGTCACTACAATAAAGGCATTTCTCATAGAAACTGAGAAAAGGCTATGTTCAGACTGAGAAATGACACTTTAACAAATTATATTAGCCTAAATTAGCTATTGGAAGGACCAAATGTCCCCAAGAATGGAACTTTAATTTATGAATTCAAAATGTAAGAAAGTATTCTATCCTCAAGAAAAACAACAAGTCACTGGAATTATGTACCAAAAATTGAAACCAAACACTAGTGATCTTCCACACCAGTTTTTCTCCTCAGTGAATCTCCAGCTGAAACTTCAATATGTATATATAAACACACACACATATATATATATGTATATTTTCAGACTACAGAGCCAGAGAGGGAGACCAAGTAGAATTACTTGGTCAGACAGTTCATGAGGTTACTTTGCCCTGACAGTACAACACATCTGGCTGGAGGCATCCTATCCAGCTTCAAGAGAACTAGCGAGTCAGTATTTTAGATCTTTTACTTTTCTAAGGCAATAGGGGTAGAAAGGAAATCCATATGGGAACTTTAACTAAAAATTTCAGAAATGGTTGCTATTTGTAAAACTAACCTCAAAGTGCAAAACAAAACTCGTGTAGAGTCTATTAATAATGAAATTATATTCAATAGCCAAAGGTTTCTATGGAAACCAAGCAAGTAGGACTCATGCAATAGAAATACTTATTCTGGCTTTATAAGGAGCACTAGAGTATCACATGGAATTCTGTTTTCACATAATGTGTCTGCTGAAAAGATTATTTATACATGATTAAATCCTAACCATAGTTTTGTGATATTTTGGTATGAGGAACCAGTACAGTAATTAGAGTTAATGTATACGAATAAATGTAGAGTTCAAGTAGGCAGGAAAGATATGTAACATCTTTGCATAATTAAAATTGTGCATAATTTTCCTTTTGCAATTGAAATATGATCAAGAAGAGATGATGTACTAACTCCAGCTTAGCATACAATGTTAAAAGCAAGAAAATTAGCCAGGAACACGTTAGAGCTGGTGTAGTCCTGTGTCAACACAAAGAAAATAAATCAAGCTTTCTCAGGACACATACAGTTCCATCCTTCGGCTATTACATGAAGATGACTTAGGTACATGTAGATATGAGGTAAAACAGCAATTAAGTCTTCACATTGTAGCAGCTTTGAAGGAATAGATTTGACATCTTCCAAAAAGATAAAGAAAATAATTTTAAAGATATCTTCTACAAGCTGAAGAGGTTTGAGCAAGGACACCTGGTGATTAATCCTTCTCATGAACACCAATTTCTTTATAACTGAGCACTTGAAAGTTTTGCAAGTTGAATTAAAAAGCTGTTGCATGTTTAAGTTTCTCATGTCTCCCCATAAAAAGAAAGAAAATAGTTTCATACAGTATATCTCTTTCGTCTTAAGGATTTTTTTCCCTTATATCACTATTTTCCCTTAAGCCTTTTCTTCTCTTTATGTCTTCCTTAAATTGATGAAAACAAACAAACAAAACAAAAAGTATTTTTCTTAAAGAGTATGATTTTTCTTGTAGTGAGTAGCTTCCAGTCTCAGAGGACTAGAATTCAGGAACTGTGCTTGACTGAAAGTAATTTAGGCCACCCAAAGAGGAGAACTTCTGACACCTCTCTTTCAACTGTGTTCTGTGTAAGAAATGGCAGTAAATTAATTCAATTCATCTGAGGCCTAGCCATTCTCTTTTTGTGCATTTTGAAATTAGGAGGATTAGAATCAAGGTTTCTCCTCCCATTCTCAGTTTCTCCAGCTGTTACTTTGCAGTAGGATGTGTTAGATGAACAGGCTTTTTCCTTGTCTTGTTTGAGTGCTGTGGTGTAAGCCCTTATTTATCTGAGAATATCAAAATGTTATTACAGCCTTTTCTCACAGCAGAGAATCTTCATATAAAAGCATGCCAGCATGTCAATAGCTTTCTCTGAAGCATCTCTTATTGAGTATAAGTTTACACTAAGTATTATTATATTCTAAGCAAAAGAATTCCAGTCCCTAAAAGCAGCTTTAGTTAGAGGTTCAAGAATCTTCCTGTCTGCCCTTTAGTACTACTTAAAAATGCATTTTTTTTCTTTTATTATTTTCCTCCAGTAAAGAATAAGAAACCAAAACCACCTATCTTGTGAAGTAATTTTGAACACTAAAAGGTTCTATGTTAATGCTACTGTATCTCTCTCTACATATATATATATATATATATATTCTGATGTCAATGAGCAAATAAATCACTTGTTTGTGGGAAGTCTTTGGTGGAACCTACAAGTATTTTTAATACTAGCACTATATAATAACTACTATTAGTGCAATTACCAGCTTCAGCAACCCATGATGCCCACTTTGAATTCTATGCTGATAGCCTCTTATAGCTCCACAGGAACCTTGACCTATTCACAAACTAATTTCCCCCAAATCTGCATGCCCAGTAGCTGGATGCTCATTCTTGGGATCCAGCCCTCCAAAACAAGCCATCTCCTTCTAACTGGGGTTAAACTACCCCACAGGCTGCACAATAGACACATTCTTATATGCAGAAACAAATGAAAGACCATTCATTTTTGTAAAAATATTTTAAACAAGACATATATCCTCATATGACCTTTATTTTTGTCAACTATAAAGTTGAGTGTTATTGCTAGTAAGGGCAAAGTTTCATTCATCTTGGTTGACACTGAAAAATCACAGTCACAGAATCACAGAAATTCTAAGCTGGAAGGGACCCACAAGGATCATTGAGTCCAACCCTTAGCCCTGCACAGGACCCTCCCCAAGAGTCACACCATGTGCCTAAGAGTATCATCCAAATGCTTCTTGAACTCTGTCAGGTTTGGTGTTGTGGCCACTTCCCTGGGGAGCCTGTTCAGTGCCCAATCACTCCTTTTACTAATATCCAGCCTAAACCTTCCCTGGCACAATTTTAAGACATTTTCTCAGGTCATGTCACTGATCAGCACAGAGAAGAGATCAATAAGTGCCTGCCCTTCTCTTCCCCTCATGAGGAAGTTTTAACTGCAATGAGGTGCCCGCTCAGTCTCCTCTTCTCCTGGCTGAATAGCCCAAGTAAGGCAAACACAGTAGCAGATGCTGGTTCTATTTGAATATAGAAAACAAGAATTTTATTAGAACATTTGAATTACTCTTTTCAAACAGATTTTTTCATTTTTCCAACATAAGTTCTTTAAAAAAAAAAAAAATGTATTATAATCTGCAATAATTTCAGCTATTTTCAGTTTGTGAGGGGAAGAATACTTCACCAGTTATTCTCTTGCTGAATGAAATGATGCATTGTTGATTAGGAATGTTGTGTTTTCAGGTAGAAAAGAGTACTGTATTTGGCATCACACAGATGAGATCATAAAATGCCTATTTAAAGTTCAGTGTCTCTCATGACACCTCAGTTGAAATGGCTAATGGTCAGAACAGATAGAGAGAAATATTACTAGAATGAATATAGAAAACAGGGAGACATCTGATGACAGAAGCCTGGAATTTTTCAGGTTTCTATGTCTAGGAAAAGGTACTTAGTGAAAGAATTATATGGCTGGGTTATATGCTGTACACATTGTTTAATATATGACTTATATGTCCAGTTCAAACAAAATGATAGATATACAGAAAACTGCATCAACAATGCAAACGCCACACATATAAACACAAATGGGTGTCTTAGGCAATTCCCAGATTCCACAGTCTCCCTATTAGCTGGTATGTACTTGTCCTTCCAACAGTCAGTTCCTCCCTTGATGGAGATACATACTGGTCCTAGACTCAAATCGCTTTCAAAACGTGGGTACCAAGCTATTTAATCTACTTGCCATCTAGTCCAGCCTGATACTTGCTAGCAGTCATACACTGCTGTGCATATCCTCACTCACCGGTGCTGGTCCCAGGAGCCTAGGCCCTTTGATATCTGTTCCAGCTGCAGGTTCTGGCACCTAGACCTTAGATGTTCATGGAAGAGAGACCCCTTCACCCAGGAAATTAGAAATGGAGTTTACTGAGATGGCAGTGCAGACAGCAGTGATGAGGCACAGGACATAGTGAGACAAGTGTACTGAGAAGCCCAGTTTAAACACATCCAGACCCTTTTAAACTCTTATCCTTTCAGTTTCCCATGCCTGATCCTTCCCTAATCACCTTGATCCCTCTCTTTCTTCACCTTTGATTCCTCCTCCTGAACAACCCATAATAAGCTTTAAACAATCCCTAAATGCTCTTCACTGTATCCTGTAAAGTCACTCAGCCTGCACAGTCCTCCCTAGATTTGCTCTTGACTCATCTTGAAGTGTTTCATAATCAGTGCTAAGGCTCTCCTGGAAGGACCCTGGACAGAGTGTCCCATCCTCTGACTGGGATATTGAGGTTGTTCTCCCTGCCACTGCATGTCTGTTCCTTTATGTTCATGTAGATGAGCCTCTTATTGGCACTGGAAATGTACCATGTATTTCACTACTTTTTAGGGTCCTAAGGGCATTACTACCCCCCTTCTAGTAATTTAGCTGGCTAAGAATTGATACTGTGAACCATATAATCATAGAATGGTGTGACTTCAAAGAAATCTTAGAGATCATATAGTTCCAACCCTCCTGCCATGGGCAGGGACACCTCCTTCTAGACCAGGTTGCTCAAAGCTCCATCCAACAAGGCCTTGAGCAGCTTCTCTGGGAAACCTGTTCCAGTGCCTCACCACCTTCATAACAAAGACTTTCTTCCTAATATCTAATCTAAATCTCTTTCAGTTTAAAAACACTCCTTGTTCCATCATTATCTGCCCATGTAAGCAGTCACTCCCCCTCTTTTTTATGAGCCCCTTCAAGAACTGGAATGCCACAATGAGGTATACCCAGAGCCATTTCATGTCCCAGTTGAACAACTCCAGCTCTCTCAGTTTGTCTTCCTAAGAGATGCTCCAGCCTGGAGGGTTTCCTCTGGTCTCATTTCAACAGGTCCATATTTCTCCTGTGCTGTGGACTCCAGACTTGAACACAGGATTCCAATAGGGGTTTCACAAGGGCAGAGTAGAGGAAAATGGTCCTCCCTCTTGCACTCAGGTACCACTTTTGTTGTTTGGTCTCTCCATCACTGTTGTGCCTGTGCCCATCTATCGTCATAGCCTGTGATGGCATGTCTGTTCTGGATCTAGGCTGCACGGGGCATCCATAGATGCTGCACAGACTCCCTTGGCTCCACATCAAGGCATCCCTTGGCTCCATATCAAATGTTACCCTCTCATCCCAGGCTACCTCAGCATGTTGCCCTGGCTGTGTTTATTGCCAGTACCCATTACCCTTAAGAACATTTGCTTCTCAGGACCAAAGCTTTGAGCCTTGCCTGGTGTTGCCTTGGAGATACTGTGGTTTGGCAGGCAGTACTGCAAAAGGCCCCTGGAGGAAGTGTGCTGCCCACATTTCAAGGACACTGGTGCTGTGCTGCTTTCCCCTTTTCCCGAAATGCTGCCTGCCATTAGCATCTTTATCTACTCTACTCCTGATTCACTTCAAAGGTGAATAAAGGACTACCGAAATCTTACAGCCTCTCACTTCAGATCAAATACAACACAGGACTAAATAATTGTTAGAGCTGGAAGAATTAGCATCCACACATACATATTCTGTTGAGGTTTTTGCTTTACAACAGTAAAACCAAAAGAAAAACTAAACTTTCATTCTTTGTCTTAAGGTATCTAGATGCAAAGACAGAACTTAGTTAACTGAAAAGTTACAGAGAGAGAAAGGGAAAAGCCGTCAGAACAAAAATGAACACCCACTTACACACACATATATGCACACACATGCCAGCCAGGTGAGACATTGATTTTCTCCAAAATAAGTGTTTTGTTGGTTGACATTCTGACCATAAGCACCTATATCTTAACATTCAACCAACCTTCATTTCAAACTATTATGAAAGTGTAGATTCAGACTGAATTTCACCCTGGTGTATATACTACTTTACACAGACATAATATTGTGTAGGCACATAGTTATAATTGTCACAAGCTCATAATGATTTTACTATCCCAGAATGAACATGGGTAGCATTTACAAAATGTTTAAAATTTGGATTTTTTTTTTTCATTTAACACATCCATTGCAATCTGTCTCCAGATTGTTTGCAAACCACTCCTGAGTATATCTCTTCTTTGAAAGACAGTTCAGCAAGCTCATCTTTATAAATACACAAAAATCAGTGTATTCTGTCTAAAACATCAGGAAAGGGTTGCTATCAGAGACAAAAAAGAAGTATTCTTTTTTTTATTTGACTGAAAAAAACCCAAACATAGTCAGTATGTGCTGGAATAATGTCACATTTTCTACTCTGCATACATGACAATCCCTGAACTACTGTGATAAGTGTTTTTTATTGATCTATTTTTTCCTGTGTTATTAACTATAAAACCTATCCTTATGACTTCAATACACATAGCTCTTTAAGAATGAAATTTGTTTTTCCATCTGTCCAAACATACATCTGCATTTTAATACAGAGACAAAATACTTTAGTAATTTCCTCTGCAAAAACTGTTTTCCCACAAATGAGAAGAAAATAGGCAATGTGTGAATCTGGCTCTTGGGACCCACTGTACACCAGTCTGAAGTCAGACAGTTTGTCTGATAGGAGCATGGAACTACCTCTTTTGAGGGAACATCATCACAAATGAACTGGAGAAAATGGTAAGACATGGTACACAGAAATTGAGACTAAAGGGCGCCAGGGTAAGAAGCTACACTGTAAGAAAGTTTTCAGAGATGGAATAAATGCCATTATCACACAGCAAGTGGACTTTGGAGTTTCAGAGTTACTACTGTAAGTAGTTGCAGTACAAATAGTTTTACAATCTGCCCAAAATTAGAGAAAATATTTAGCTGCTCCATGTCAGAACCCCTAGGTGATGATGCTTGTAAATGAACAGGAAGACTATGTCCCAAACTTTCTCCAGAGGAGTTAACTACTCCTCTCTGCCTTACCACCATTTCCTTACTTTGTTTTGTGAGAATCTGATGTACTGAAACTTGCCTACTTCAGTTCTCTTAAATTTCTTTTTCTATAAACTCATTTGGCCAGTGGATTAGCTATCCATATATTTCAGCTGATAAAAATTTAAATCTCTTCCTTAGTTTTCAATAATTAATATACCAGAAAAGTATGTTTGGAATTAAAGTCTGCCTTTAAAAAAATAGCCCAATATATAAAATTAATAAAAATACTACTTCTCAACCTCACAGAAAAGCTAAAATGCTTGGGGAAAATAATCAATTGGGGAACATCATTAAACTTTAAAGAGGAGAGAAAAGGAAGTATCTTATCCAGAATCATGCAGCAAATCATTTATGACCAGAGAATTGATCAAACTCATAACTGAAAAGAATGCTTACACTATGTGTATAATAACAGATGTTTCATCTAATGCATTAGATTGATGAGAACTGTAGGACATTTCAATTCTATAGTTTAGAAATCATCTCCAAAATAGAAACATCTCATATTTCACTGACTTATATGAGCATTCAATATTTATAGAAATTGTAATACTGATAATAGTACAGAAGTCAATTATATTAGAGACAAATACATATTAGAGTCAATTATAGAGAGACAAATTTATTAAAATATAACAAAAGCCCTCAAAAATAAAACAAAAATATATTAGTAGCAGAAATTGTCATTTAAACCCTTTAAACCCTACCACATCAGAAAAAACAGCCAATTTTGGAACATGCAGCTGTGTGTCTGTCCGCTCTTACTTTGTTTTCAGGTGAAACTATGGACTGAGACCATGAAATGTTCAAACACTGTGGAAAAGAAGAGGAGGATGGATGTGGCAGAAGGGTGGATCCAGGTGTCCTGAGTCTTATCAAAAAGATAAGATGCAGAACTGCAGTCTGACCTTATTAAGTAGGTGAGTTCTGTATTTCAGTCCCTAGAGGGCTTTCTGAATTCTGACAAGTATAGCACATCTGTCAGTCTTTTCAAGTTTTCCTTGATGCCTTGTCTAACAGCTGGTTTCCCTTGCCACCACCTCCTGTCCTCCACTCTCACATTGCTCCATCTCTTTTTTGTGTTTGCCTTCTGGTCTTCGATTTTCACCAAAACCCCCTTCAGTTGACAAAGATAGCCCAGAAACTGATGATTTCAGAAAATATTTTTAATCTGAGGATATATCCTTACATAAATTGCCTTCTTTAAAAAACTGCTCCAAGAATTGAATGTCAGTATCCCTGGGATGAGTACAGAATAAAAGATACACATGATATTTTAAACTGAGAGGGAAATGGACTCTCTGCCTTGAGGACTTCACAGCTTGTATGAATATGAATCTAGTGTACAATCCCAGGAATAAAAAGACAGATTCAAAAAGTATTAGAGTTTTAACAGTAAAGAAAAAGAAAACAATTATATAGATATATCCATTTATCAGCAATTGCTTAATTTATTTTACTCATTACATATTCTTTATAAAAGTTGCTGTGTAATTTTAATATTTGTATTTTATTTCTTAAAAAATCTTGCCAGTCATCAGCAATAAAGCTCACCAGCAACTGTTACTTTAATTCTGATTACAGAAAGAAACAACATAATAAGCGTTTGAATTTCTAACATTATATACTTAACACTTCAAGAAAACAGTTTCCTCTGTGAAGTTAGAACATTATTTCTGTATATTCCAATATAAAAAAAGCCATTTAAGTTTTAAAAAATAAAGTCATGGGAATCCATGATCCATAGCATCCTTAGCTTCCCATGTTGTTGGAAAGCTAAACTGGTTAAGAGGTTAAATGTGTCAGGTAAATTGAATCAATCCACTTACTTCTACAGAAATGGAAGCCTACTTCTCTTACAAGGTAGTCATTTAAGTGAGCCTGGAAAGAGAGGTGGCATATAAGAATAATGAGAGCAATGCATTTCCACACATTGCATTAAACATTTACCACCTTTGTTTTTTTCTTTTTTAAAAAAATTCATTATCATGTCTCTTTGCTTAATATGTATCTGCCTTCTATGATAACCCTACACTCCATAGTGAACCATATGCAGCACTATATATTTTTATCATTTTCCTCACTAAATACATACTACATGTGACAAACACATAATAGTTTTCTCAGCATGAAAAAAGTAGTAAACCCATTCCATCCTTCTTTGTTTCCTTTGCAAGTTTTTCAGGTTAAGTTTTTTTTGCCTTTGGCCATCGTCATATCCTCTTACAGTCAGGGATAATTGATACGAATTTATTCCAAGCATCCATAAGTACTGCCAATTGTTCTTCTCCACAAGAAAAAAAAAAATAAAAAGGTGCACAATTCCACACTGAAAAGGCCTATAGATCAAAAATAAAATCAAGTTGCATAAATTTTAAACTAAACTGCATAAAAAGGCATCTATTACACAACTATGTAATGAATTTTTTTCAAATTTCAGTGCCAAGAGAATTATGGACCATCTTTCTTGTAAAGTATTTTGAAGAGACACAGTTTGCTTTGCTAAAAATATGTGGGATAGTTTCAGCTGAACTTAAGTCCTACACTAGTCACAGTTAACTTGCTGATGGAGTCCATTCACTTTAAACAGACAGTGAGATTCCTCAGATATCCAATTAAGCCACACAGATTATGTATGTGCTGGTTTAACATTAAACCAGCAGGAGAAATGAATCCAACTCAGAAAAACAATTTAATAATAAGATCACTGATTCAGAAGGAAAATCCATTTGACCAACAAAAACAGATGTGCAGCCCAGCACAGCGGGGCATGAACAGAATAGAGCTGTCCAACTCCTGTGCTGAGCACCACATGCCCCCCCTGAGTTCAAAGCAAAAAGAAAGAAGAAACCTGCTGGTGAGAATGATGGTTGAAGTACAATCAAGGCTCTGTTCCTCCTCTGGATCCAAGAAGTGGTGGTCCCAGTCACAAAACCCCAAGCTTATATCTGCTTGGGCTCAGATGGGAGTGCCCAGTCCCTCCCTCAGGATGGAGTTTCACAATGGGTGATTTACTCTGTGAGGTGAATCATGGCATATTTTTGGCATCCTTCATGGCCCATTAGCAGACATGACCCCTCAGGTGGGTGTGAAGGTGCTAATGGCTCCCCGGAAGGAAGTTATCACACCTGAGTCATTGGTATGAAGACAGGAAAACTTCCTTATCTCACAGAGGTTCCCAAACACCCAGCTTGTAGCCTGAGGGGTTGGTGGTGCCCTGGGCAGCTGCTGCTAATGGGCCATTGTGAGCAGTTCATGAGAAAATGACATATAGAGTTTAGAACATGCACCCACACAATGACAAACTGATCCTGGCTACTATAACCAGGACAGTGTATCATTATAGGGAAAAGCAGTTTTAACCTTGTTTGTAAACTGTTTGCATTTATACTGCTAAATTCTTTGGGACTGGTATCATCCCCAGAATATATGACACCTCCAGAACTACATGAACAATGGTTAACACTCTGTTTTTTGTTATTTTTGAGGATATTCACCTTCAAGCAGGAACTGAGGAGCACATCCCTTTCCCATCAGAAAATATGAGAAATTTTCCTGAAGGTGATCAGCAGGCTGGAGCACATCTTCTATGAAGACAGGTTGAGACAGCTGAGGTTGTTTTGATTGGAGAAGAGAAGGCTTTGAGAATACCTCATTGGGGCCTTCCAGTACTTTAAGGGGATTTATAAAAAGGAGAGAGGGGGACTTTTTGTATGGGAAGATAGTGCCAGGACAAGGAAGCAGGGCATTCTTAGATGAGATGTTAAGAAGAAATTCTTTGAAGGTGGTAAAGTACTGGAACAGGTGAACAAAGAAATTGTGAATGCTCCATCCCAGGAAGTGTTCAAGGTGATGTTGGATAAGGGCCTGAGGAAACTTATCTAGTGAATCACAGAATCATTAAAGTAGGAAAATATATCCAAGATCACTGAGTCCAACTCTTGACCAAACATGACCTTGTCAGATAGACCATAACACTAATTGCCACATCCAGTCATTTCTTGAACACCTCTCAGAATGGTGACTCTACCACCTCGCTAGACAGTCCATTCCAAAGCTTGACAATCCTTTCAGTGACGAAATTCTTCCTGCTATGCAACCTGAGGCTTAAGGGCACTTCTTACTGTCCTGTCTTTAGTTGCCTGGGAGAAGAGTCTAACTCCACCTTACTACAGCCTTCTTTCAGGTAGTGATAAGACCTTCCCTGAGCCTCCTCTTCTCCAGGCTAAACAACTCCAGTTCCCTCAGTTGTTTCTCATATGACTTACTTTCTACTCCAGCATCTCAGTATCTTTCTTGAAGGGACCCAAAACTGGACAGTACTCGAATGGCATCCCTACCCATTGCAGGGGAGTTTGAACTAGGTGAACTTTGGGGGTCCATTCCAACCCTAATCACTCTGTGATTCTCTTCTATATTGAAAATATTTACTAATTAACTGTCAGAAAGCATTGTGAAGTGGGTATGTATTATCATCTTCAATATCTTTATTACAGATGAAAACACTGGCAAAAAAATGTGGTTTGGCTTAGATATTTCTTGACAACTGGAAAGTCTTTTATATTTAATCTGAACATATTTGATATATCAGCTCTCAAGAGACAGCAAAAAGGGAACTTCTCCCAACCCAGACTGTCTTTATGAGCAGTCTGACACTCAGTTTAGCTTTCAGTACAATCATTACTACCTTCTTCTCCCCTTGCTATTACAGTAATTTTTGTCATCAAGATATAATAGATAAAAAATTCTTGCACAGAACAGAATATTATTTCATGGATATGAGCATGATTTAATATATTAAACTACCCTATAGAAATTACACTAACCTAATAGACTTTGCATTTAGACATATAATAACCACTAGGGAAATAGATTCACTGGGAGATTTCTTCAAACACAAAGCTCTCTGCTGGCAGATATGTGAACACGAGCACAAAGGCACTATGAAGAGACCGACTGCAAGACCAAAACACAGGCAAGAGTCAGGGTTATGGGTTTTGCCTTTGTATAAGGCAGTTGTATTTATAGTATTTGGTTGCATTTTTAGTATTTAGTTGTATTTATGTTAATTTAGAGCACTCCTATGCATAGTTTTTCTAAAAACTGTGTTGATAGAAATTTATTTTAGAAGACATACTATGATTGTCTTTCAGCTTTCTAAATAAGATACATATCTGTGATTTCCTCTCATATTATTAGTGCTGAGAAATAAAATAATTTATAATAGGTATTAATTCAAAGTTTGTTTGGCCATTCAAAACCAGGGCACTTTAACCAATGTCACTGGGTTTTACTGAAATATAAAGAATAGACTGTTCCCTCCAGAATTAAATTTCTCTCAATTAATTGATAAAAATTTCATTTATTTTTCCCTGGACAAGAAGAACAATGACTTTCAATGTTGTTTCGCTTGTTGACTCCAACATATCAATGTCACTAGGTAAAGAATGTTAAGTCAGTGACAGAGATAGTGGTTTGTATTCAGCAACTTCAGATAGTTGATAGAGCCAACATGCTTGCTAACAATTCAATATAAAGAATTTTGCTATTGATTGAAGCATTCATTGCCTTTCTGGTTTTATTGCCAACAAGTCATGGTTATGCTTAATTGATGTTTCTGTATTTTTGCCTACAGCTGCATTTTCATAAATATAGAAATATCCTGTCTATCTCTTAAATCAGATAATCCCTGAATGAATCCTCTACACTGACACCTCTACATTGAAGATTTGGCCTTGTTTCAAATTGTAGAAAGTCTCATTTAGACCATATGGCTTGATTTTCATACTGTAATTAAGCAAATGGTAAGGAAGCATTTTATTAGACTGGTGACTGGCTCTACACTCTTCTTAGAGTTTAGCAGGCCATTGCCTACAACATGGTAGAAACCAGTGTAGCATAAAGAAAGGAGAGAGACAGTAAAAAAGAGAGAAACCCTGTAAAAGTCCCAGCTCACAGAGATGGCCCGTACCTGTTGCCAACGACTTTTTGCATATACACAGTTTTTAGTGTCTTAGTAAAAGGCTTATAAGCCCTAGCTATTAATAAGACAACATGACTGCATCCAAAACAAAAATGAGAGTTTGTTCCTCTTCATCTAAAAGTTACGTTTCTAATTAGGAATGGCATAAAAGGCTTTCTTTTCTTTTTTTTCCTGATTGCAGAGTAAGACTAAAACAGGGAGCTCTTATTTCCCTGGTCATCCTTATTACATTTAATCATTCATATTGCTGTACAGTTGAACATTTATATGTCTGCTCAGACAGATGGCATAACAGCACCTTATGAAGAAATTTTTAAAAAAGTAAAAATTAAGAGCAGTTGCTTTGGTTGAAAAATTTTCAAAAGTGACTGGGCTGAGTGAACAACTATTCTGAAGCTGCTTCTGTCACAAGACTTTAACTTCAGTTGGACATGGTACTCCTAATGAAACACTGATCTACATACCATAAAATCCTGAACTCTGGATTTGATTAGATTTTCTTTGTCAAATATGCCTACTCCAAATCAGATGTTCATCCTACATTTTATGTTTACATTCATGTTTATATCACGTAGCAAGACTTCTTTCTATCAGTAGTGTATATATTTTATGTTGAGCAACTTTCCAAACCTTCAAGTGGTATCAATTGCCAATGGATACAATAGTATATGAAGCATTATTGTGGCTTTGTTTAAGTATTGGATACTATGAGAAAGAAGGACACTGGGAGCAAATTTTGCTATTACTTTTTTGACTCAAGAAGCTGAAAGTTCTTGTAATACCATAAATCCACAATGCTCCTATATTAGCTATTGTTAAACCTACAGATGAAAGAGATTATTTTCAACACCAAAGACTTTACATTTTTATTTCCAATATCAAATTTGTAGTAGATACAAGACAAATCTCAGCATAGTAGCCTATGTCATCAGTGCTCTTGGAAGTTCTGGCTATCAGATTTCCCAATTTTACTAATAATTTAAAGAAGATGGTGGGTTTCTGAATAATACAGAAAGTTATTCTTAAGTATGAGAGGCAACATAATAAAAAGTGTGAAATTATTAGGCAATTTAATGTACAAGTGCCTCAAGCTAAATCTGAGAGAGACACTGACTCCAGCTTGCCCCAACGAACACATGAATATAGCTCATGAAGTGTCCTAATGATGATAATACTTTATATATGTGGAATGTGAGCAGATGCAGTGCATAAGCTGAAAAGAAGAAGCTGAATGAATAAAATCTCAACACGTTCAGGTTCCAATGAACCATTTTACAACAGCAAAAGCTTTGAGTTTTGAGACACTGGCAGTTTTAGTAAGTCAGTCAAAGTCAAACATCCCCTATGTCTTCATAGGCCAGATTTATGTTGAGTTTTTTCCATGTCTTTGAAATACAAGCTTTGTGCCCTCACTATTCAAATAAAAAGCATGCTGTCCTTTCCTTTAGTCAGTTTGGTTATAAAAACTGTGACAAAAAATCAGAACTTTTTAATAGCAGTATGGAAGTACAAACTTCAGAGAATACACCATCTGATAAAATTAACATGTTCAGTCTACATTATCTCCTCTTCAACTTTCCTGTGTTTCCTAGATTATTTTTACACCTTTCATATTTTTGTTTTATTTCATAGGATCAAATCACTTGGAAGAAGGCTAGAAGTTCTTTAATTCTGCAGAAAAACTCCTCTCACATGTAACTCAACAGAAATGCAGCTACAAATGGTAGTAACGAGTGCCAATTTCCAATTTTTAGAGAGGTGAGAATTCACCAAAACTCCAAAAGTATCCCTCTAATATATTGATAACTCTGATTCCAGGAACTTCCTAAGTTGTTTACTCATATAGCATGACAATTTCCCCAAGCTGAAAAGTGAAAGAAAGCAATTCCTTCCATATGTCTGCTTTTTAATAATCAATTAAGTGAACAAGAGCTCTGCCATCTGCACCTGATCCACTGACAGAATAGCACTCCCAGAGGGGAAGCATCTTCAGTTTGCATTCACCTGAATCACAACTAATTAAGAAGATGAGCAGAGGAATCAAAGGAAATGAAAGAACAAGCAAAGTAAAGTCCCAGATGGAGGGAGGAAGCAAAGGTGGAACTTTTCACATCCAGCAGGAAAACATTCTACATGAGGTCCTTTGCAGTAGAGAAATAAAACTTCAAACTTTCAATAGTGGTAAAATAGTAACTTCAGTCGGAATAAAAGGCCTCATTTACAAGGCTGGTCATACATCAGCCAGATTCAGTTTTTCAAATGCAATAATAGGTTTAAGCCTGAAGATAATGTAACCCGTAGGGAATATGTGAGAACAAAACATTAATCCAAAACTCAGGGGATCAGAGGTCAATTTGCAGCTCAGCTGTAGGGTTTTACCTCGCTGTATATCTCATGGCCTACAATTGCAGATACAGTGTTGTCTAACTGATCTATTGTACTCTTCAGAATAAGAAAAAGTAAGTATGCCTGAATCCAGATATAGAGGAGAGGAGCTACAGATGATGTCTCGGAAACCTCTATGATCTTATATAATTAGAAAAATTGGTGTGCATCTTAATTTTGCATGGACAATGAAGATGTTAGAGTTGAGAAGCCACTGTTATAGCAAAAATACATAAATTACACATGACTTCTGTCAAGTGAATCTTGCTGCAGTTATAGGCAGCAGAGTAAGAGCAGACAGAAAGCAGAGGAGGTAGATGCTAGGTGGCCACAGTGAGGTAGATTTGCCACAACTGTGCCCCAAGTAGCTGAATGAACTGAATACTTTGGAAAGCACAAGGGAGAATTAGATGCAAGAGCACCTGCACGTGGTCTACAGTACCTGATTGGAACTGACTGCCAGTCAACAGCCTCTGGCAAGCCTTTGGCCTGGGCCAGTTCACACTCTTCCAGATGGTCATAGTTTGGCACATGAGCGGTTTATGAGCAGCCTGTGCATTTTTGATGGTTTTGATGGTTTGGAGGTTGGTACTGTATACTATCATAGATGTAGGACATTCCCTTTATTCTGTGCTCAGGATCATATTGAGCTTGCTAGTAAAGAGTGTGTATGAAATGCCCTTTTACTCTCTGCTTCATGGATGTAATGAAATTCTTCAGAAAAAAAGAAAAAAACAAAAACCCCACAACTCTTTCCATACAAAACCCAAATGTAAATTACTTTTAGCAGAAATAAGAAACACTATCAAAACAGAATTCTTTGTTTCATACTATCAAATTTTCTCTCCCAAAAGCACAGAAATGCATAAGAACAATCAAAAATCCTTTTTGAAAACTTTCTGAAGAGGAAGTCACCACAGCACCAGAAGTAGACCGTATGTGGTAACCACCAACCACTGCACTGTAAGCTTGATGCTCCTTATGCTTTTTAGTAAGTGCAGAATGACTGAAGGTGTTGTTTCAAATTCGGAGGGCCCTAAGGCGTTGATGTATGTAAGGTCAAATCAGAGCTAGCACACTTCAGCTAGATTTTGATCCATAATTGATTCACATTTTGTACATGTTCCTTACACTGATGACCACTGAGTCTTGGCTGACAAGCAATAGCTATAAGTGCCCTCTTAAAACAAGACAAATGTCCTTCACCTCACCTAATTATGGTCTGTTGCATTATGCCATATGAAAGGAAAAGGATTCTTATTTGTCAGGCTTTTACAAGAATAAGAAGGAAGTTACCTACAAAAGGTACTGAGATATATTGTTCCTAATTTCCAGTGTGACAAAAATGACAGATGGTCAGAAATACTTGAAAGTACAGATAACTCAACAGACTATACCGCCAAATACCATGTGGAGCTTTATTATGTTTACTAAAAAGACATGGCTATAAAATATTCAGAGCTTACTTTTCCCTAGTCAGCTGAGTTTAGGACAGAAAAAGACAGCTCAGGGATGCAAACAAGCATCACCAAACAGCACTTTTTCAGTGTATTTGAAATATATATATTTCTCCTTGTAAAGGCCACATACACTTCCAAATTCTGCTGTAACACAAACCAAGCACAGACAACAAATAAAGATCATCCTGATATTTTAAACTCCTTCCAGTGTCAAGGTAATATTTACTGGTTATTTTCATATATACCACTGTCCTTCAAATGAGATTGGTCTAAGATGAGCAAACTATTCAAGATATGTGTATTTATTGCATATCATGGCAAAGATCCTCAAATTAAAATTAAAATATATAGCTCTGCTACTTTTAAAGTCTGTGCTACAGAATTTATGGCATAGATCTGCTGATTAGGAAGGAAACTTCTCACTTCTGTAAATTTCAGCCCTAAGATATACATGAGGGTTTCTAACCTTAATTTTATTTTTATTCCACCTACCATTCAAAGTATAATAGTATGTGATTATAAATAGTTTTTTTTATCTGAAAAATTGTGGCCTCAGAATTAAGACAATGATCTGAATAGCAGACTGGCATTAGAAAATAGAATGAAAACAAAAACCCCACAACCCAACAGACTAATTTTCAAGAAAATTACTCTACAATTTAAGCTCAGTTGAGTTCTTTCCTCTGAGCCTTCATTTGTTTTTCAGGAAAAGTGAATTCTTTGTTTAGATTTAGAGGCAGACCGCAGCATGTATGAAATATATCCCTGATGGAGCAGCATCCATATGACTTTATGTATTGAAGATAAGGCCCAAAAGTTTATTTATTTACCTATACATGTTGATACAATACAAAAGAGAGAGTGGTTTTCCAGTGTAATCTGTTTCCACATTCAAGACAGGACTCAGTAGCAATGTATTGCCAGATGAGTCTTGTCTTAGACTATCTTCTGGAATAGCCTGAGAAATTCCATATAAGTGATGACAAATAGCGATCTGTTTTATTTTCCAGAGGCAACAAATGTTAAATCTGAATTAATTTCTTCACTTGAAGTAATTTCCTTGTTCTATTTCAGCCTAGAACTTTATATTGCTGGTAGCATAATCTACTTTCTACTTATAATCAAGGACTATTAGAAGTGCAAATGTATTAACTAGATCATCTTCTTAGTTTAGACATGTTCAGAACGCTGGAGCAGAAAGGTTTAGTATGAGACATGTTGTGTGAAAGGGAACACAAAACCCCGCAAAAAATTGATAAAAATATCTCCTTATTATAGAGCAGAATGTTTGATGCTAGGCTGCCTTTTGTAAACAAAGTAGTCTTGACCTGCTTTATTAACAATTTTAACAATTGGATCTGAACTGCTGTGGACATCAGGCAACCATGGCATAGAAATGCTTGAGGGGCTCTAAAAGTGAAAAATCATTTTACAGTCTTGCTAAGTAGAATCATGGATGCTATCAGAAATAACTTAAACATGGAGATATCCCATTCTTCTATCTCAAAAAAAGAGATAATAAAGATTCTATTATACCAGGTTGAAAGGTGGCATACTTTGCTCTGAATAAATCCTGCCTGCTGTGAAAACATAGCCTGGAAGTCTCTCATGTAAATAGACCTCAGTTTTCTCCTTTACCTTCTGCAAAATTTGCATAGTCTTTTTATCTTTTGCTCTATTGGAGTATTAGCATGCCTTTATTTAATTCAAGGCTGAATTACAAATTTAGGCAGGAGTGTATTGCCAAGGATCACTGTGACCATAACCTCTTTATTTTGCCATCTTTAACATACTTTGTGGCAAGAAGATAAGAATTTAAGATGCCTTATCCTCCTAGGCATTTCCACTTTAAATGTTCCTCAAACTGGGGCTGTTTACCGAGATGAAAAGTCATGGACAACATTGCAGCATCCCAGAGATTCCACAGTGGGTTACAACACCTGTCCAGTAATCTTAAGGAATTCAGAGGTTCATCACATGTCCCTGTAGCATGATCTGCTATCACCCTGTCTCAGAAAAGCAGGAAACAAATGGGTCACAAAAGCAAAGCCAAATAGCTGACCTCTAGGACATCTGCTGTTAACTCATTTTAGCTCAGTAAGAAATGGAAACATGTATGATTTAGTAGAGATTTATTAGTTACATTTATGAAAATGTTTGAAAGGGCTAAGAGTAAGAATAGAAGATGAGTCCATCAGTGGCAAATTGTTTGAGATGTGAAAAACAGGTTTCACACTCCAGAAATTCTCTGTCCAAGAAAACTCTTGGACAAAGCACATTATGAACTTATACAGATAAATAAGCAGCCATGCAGAAAATATTATAGGAACTATTACTACTATTCTCCATGTAGTTGGAAATACTGGACATTTAATGATAGTCTGTCTTACTTTTCCACTATTATGATAGAATATGTTGAAGTGTTTTAAAAAACAAAATGTATTTTGTCACTTTTTTAAGTCAATTCATTAGGAGCTAAATTTATGAAGTATATTGTCTGTAAAAACTGAGATAGACAAGTATGAAATCACATTTCAGCCACAAGACCTAAATTCACAAGACCTAAAGTGTGGAAAGACAGTCATGATTCTGATTATGAACTTAATAATCCTCTAAAATATTTTTAAATGGCAGACAAATCAAAAGGATGTAATTTTAGCTTATCAGCGACCAACAGAAGACGATAGCTAAATTTAGCTATGTGAATACTAGCCCTGCTGCAAGTTTATAGTGTTTAAAGTTAATCATAAGACCTTGCAGCTGTAAAATGTGGAAAACCATTCCTCAGAGGATAGCAACCAAAAGTGTTCTTTTTAAGCAGTTTGACAAACCTTGCAGGTTATAAAATAAGATTTCACATCAGGGCTTGTTGTATTGAACCTGCATGTTTGGCATCAAGATTTTTCTGACCTTTTCTGTCATCTCAAAGGATGAGTGCTCATGATTTCCAAGACCATGGGGTTCTAGGCAGCAAATGAATCTATACTGAAACTAATTTCAAGTCACTTTAATTTATAATTAACAATGCCCACTCAAGTGTTCATATGCTTGTGATATCCAAATCCCTCAATAAGGTCTTAATCCTAGGTTCCTTCAGCAGAGAGGAGCTATTCCACCACCTTTGCTGTATTTGGTGCAAAATCCAAATCAATAGGAAGAAAGGGACAATAAAACTGTAAGCTGTGCATCTCTAGGGCATTTTCCTTGTGCAGGAAAAAAAGAAATCCATAGAATTTAAGAGTAGTGTTTTATTCAGGAAGGTTTGTAAGGGAAAAAATATCAATCTGACAACTGTTAGTGATCCAGGGTCCTCCCATGGTTACAGCAGTGCAAGTCTGTTGGACATAACAAATCTAACAAATGCCAGGGTAATTCTGTGATGGATTTTCATTCTTACATAGCAAAGCACTGCAAGTAGCATATAATGAAACTTCATATTGCATAGTGTAAGTCCTGAAAGCTAGTAATTTTGTTGAAAGCAAGTGGCATGACTGAAGCAGGGAAAACTTAATGTCAGAGTTGGACTCAGAATTCAGGCCATGCACTCGACAATCTCTCCACCTATAAAGTGCTCAGCCCACGCCTCCATTGCAACAGCAGCTTGTGCATCATTTTCAACCAAGTTAATGTCAGGCAACAGATGTAGCTGGAAGATTATATCGCTTATGCACATGTGACGGATTGACCTTGACTGGCTGCCATACACCCACCCAGCCATTTTCTTACTCCACATCTTCAAAAAGATGGAGGAAGGAAAAGCATGGGTCAAGATGAGGATTGAGAGGTCAACATCACAGGCAAAACAGACTTGAACTTAGGAAAACTAATTTATTTTATTTCCCTTTAAAATAGATTTGGAAAGTGAGAAACAGACAAAAACTAAATACCCTCCCAACTCCCTCTTTTCCCCAGGCTCAATTTCACTCCTTCACTTTTAACTCTGGGTGGCAAATGGGGGTTGTGGTCAGTCCAAATTCTAGATTGCTATTTAAAATCACTCATACGCTTTCTCATTTAACATTGCCCTTTTCACAACTTCCATTTGACTATATCAATATATCTTATGATGTCTTAAGATTTTCAATATTTAGGACAGACTTTGCAGAGTACTGATTTTGGTCCTGAAAGTGAACATATACTTAGTCGTTTGTAATTATCTGACATATCAAATTTGGTTCTTAAAATTACTGAAATCAGAAAAGTGCCATAAAAACAATCAATATAGAGTTAGCACAGAAACTTAAAATTTAGCAGAAATATCTAAAAACCTTTCCAAACACTTAATTGCTAGAACTTAATTTAGAAAGCTTCTGATTTTTTATCATAATTACTTTTAGCATACTTGCATTTACTTCCTGCTTCCTTCAATCTGGAAATGCAATCTTTTCTAAAGAAAGCTCATCACAAGGAACAATTAATTTATGTGGGCTCTTGAACAATTAAGCTATTGCTGGCCTACAGCTACAGTGTTCTAATTCCAGATACACTCACATGATGGTACTATAATTAAAAACAGAGAGGACAGAGTGCAAAAACAACATGCAGACACACTATAAAACATGTTTTCAATAGCTACTGAAGAGGCACACATTTGTAAACACAGAAAATTAGTAAGAATCTAAAAATAGTTGTATTCATTTCCTGTACATTATGCATTACATACCACTAATTAATTATTTTCACACTGTGTTGCAGGTCACTGATAAATTAGCTATAAACATTCTGTCCTCCTGAATAGATTAGTTTATCATTAGATATATGAATGATTTTCCGCATGACTCTTAATCAGGAGTTAAGAAAACTATACTCAGGAGTTATCACATCTAATCCAATGTATTCAATCAGTGTTCTAAAATCATTATGAAAGAAATCCATTTTTGTTGTATATTACTTTAATGAGATTAACTGATCTTTTACTAAATTTCATTATATGGGAGGGCAAGATAAGTAAGTGTTTTATTCTTGTAGATCATAGCCTGAACATAGACTGTAAACAAACAAAACAAAACCAAAACCAAAAGCTTTTCTAAATTATTCCCCTTGACACAATTGAAAAGTCCCTTATAATACTAAAGCTGGGACCTATGCTAAAATAACAAGCATATAGGGATCTTTTCCAAAGAGCTTAAAAGTTATTAAAAATGGTAAATGTCCACAGCTGTAAATATAGATGAAATGTAGAAGGCTGATTGCATGTATGACCTTCATGTTGCTTCACTCAGGTCCTCAGCAGCAACTTCCATGATTGGTTACCGCACAGCTCCTTGTTTTCCACTGAGCAATGAGCATTAACCAGGTTGTCACTATTACTGGGTTTTAATCTTCCTGACTGCCCTCATGGAAAAATTTTGTCTTCGGAATCTTTAGATGATTCTCAAAAAATAATGTTATACTGGTAAACTTCAAAAGAAGTATCATGTTTAGTGAAAATTTTACCTAGGAAGGAATTTAGGTGTTGTCTGAAAGTACATTTCTGGTATGGAATCTAACAGAACCCTTCTGTCACTTTATGATCCCTGCATAATAGAAACAAAGATTTAAGATTTTCTGAGGCTGAGGAGATTAGACCTTTGTTAGCAAACCAAAACACTCTTCTGAAAAGTGCCTCTGTGCAAATTGTCTGACTCTTCTCATAATTAACAAAATTGTCATAGTTTTTCTGTAAGGAACAAAGTAAACATATCAGAATAGCTGCAACCTTTGGATGGCTCAGAAATACATTCCACTTTAAAATGGAACTTAAGTTTTAGTACACAAACCATATGACTTTATTTTAAGTAAAAGGCACACTGATTAAACTAAAAAGGAAGGGGAACTGAAGATCATCTCTATATATGCAGAAAAACAGGAGCTCTTCCCTCCCTATCTTTCCTATTCATCTCATAGTCTTTCCTGCTATTTGACTGCCTGATTTTTGGAAAAATAAAGATCCTACTTTGTCATAGAAAAATCTCGTTTTACAATTTCTTGTAAAAAGTTATTGAGCAAAAGAAATCAGTTGCAAACCACAGTTAAACACAGATACTTTTTATGGTTATTAAGGTGCTTTTTTGAGTTATTTTTTTTGTAACTGGCACATCTCAAAATTAAACCACGTTAAAATCATTGCAGAAAAGAGGAAGTGAACAAAAGGAACAGGTAGTTCTGCAGACCTCTAAGTCCAGATGAGTGGGTATATTCCAGAAATGAAAGAATTCAGGTCAAAATAACTTGAGCAAGCTGTTCCCAGAGAAGAGCCCAAAATGGTTTTTGCTCCACAACTGTTTTTCTTTTGCTCATGCAACAGAGAAAAGAACAGAGAAAGTGCCAAAATGAAAAGTTTAATTGATGTTTCCTTTTCCCATTTCATTGTGTAGTGAAAAAAAAAAAAATGGTCTTGCTGAGAAGGAAAAAACAACTCAGAGTGATATGATTTCAAACCTAGTCAACTGTTTTGGCAGTTAGTAAAAATTCAATTAAAAATGGTAACTGAGTATCAAGAATTTCACCATTTTTGTCATCCTTACTTGAAATAAAAAATTGCTTTAAGCTGGTGAGCTATTTACCTAGCCATTTATCTAGCGAAATGGAGATAAGTTGTTAAGAAGTGGGACATAGGATTGACACCAGAAACCTCATGATGATAACCAATTTCCCAGTGGTCAGAAACATAAACCTGAAGCTGGACAAAATTAGTTTTCAAATTAACAAAGAGAATAAACACAAAGTACCTGACATAACTAGCACCATAGTGCCATTCATAGTAAATTCAGGTGTAACGTGCAGCTGCGCAACAGTGAAGAAAGAGAAAATAACTGAAAGACCATCAGTAAACATTTAAACTTACTTCAAATGGACCCTAGAATGAGAAAGAAGAAACTGGTAACAAGAATAACATTTTTTTTTTTTTTCAGCGAAGGAGCAGCAACTTTAAGACCAAAGCAGCAGGGGAATCAGGAGCATAACACCATGATGAGAGGCAGAAACAAAGTGTGCACATAACTATAATTGGAGGGTTTTTTCCCTCGGACTTTTTGATAATAATTACAAAGAATTTTTGGTTAATTTGATTACTAATTATTCTGTAACTAGGCTACTAAGATTTCATTTGTACTCACTTATTGTATTTTTTTTCATTCCTTTATATGTACCTGTGCTTCCTTGCTGTCCATAAACAGGATTTTAAGAACAATATTGTACACACAGGCTCCTTTTGAAGCAATATACTTATTCACTGCAAATAAATTCCAGGAAGTATCAGAAAAACCTCTCTCTCAAGTTTTTTAAGCTACCACACTATAAATGTATATATTTTGCCCTATTATAGCAATGTATCAGATTCCACCTCACTGAGAGGCACAAAGTTTATCCATTTCTGTGGATAAACCACCGATCTTTCTTTCAAATGATAACACTTTTAAAAAAATACCAGCTTTACAGGGATGAAGTCCTATGTTATTTGGTGTGAAGACATATACTTTTGTATAGCATATTTTAGGCTGAAATATTCATCAGTTTACATACAGAGGAAAATGCTAGAAAGCACTCAGTTCTTATCTGAATGGCATTGTATAAAAATATTTTGTTCTTCCTTTTTCTCAATCAAAGAAAAGAAAGTAAGCCTTTATAATAAAGCTCTTTCATTATTCTTTGAGAACAGTGCAAAAATGCTGAGTAAGGTTTGTTTCTGATGGGTACAAGTTCAGTATCTCAAAATCAGGTCCAAGAAGTCATTACACTATCTGATGGTCAGTAAATCAGCCTTCAAATAGCTTTAGGTTTATAACAAGAATGAGCATTACATTGCTCGGGTATGACTGGAGCAAAGGTCCTAAGCAATCCTTAATGTGCAGTAAGTGACAGGTCAGCTCTTTTTTTTTTTTTTTTNAAAGGACTACCACTTCAACTGTTCCATTGTGCAAGAATGGGAGCAGAGGGTAAGATAAATCCATTTCTACTCCTCCTGGGGAAAAGAAAGAAAAAAATTATTTTTAGTGTAGTTTCTGTTTCATGAATTATGTTTAGCTGGAAAGTCTCTAACCCCCATAATGGACTTAATCACACATCAAAATTAAGATAAAGAGTCATCCTGAAGCTCCTGAAGCCAGACACCCAGCAGGACACATACTCTTTTATTGGTAGGAAGCATATTCTGAGTTTACATCAAAATCACATAGGGCCCAGAAAAATCAGCATATCTGAGGAAGAGAAATAATCCAGAGGAGAGTTAGCTTCCTGCAAATTTTTAATAGAAATACATTTGCCAAGAGTCTATGTTCTGAGTGCAAAAAAGGCAAGAAGACATGAAGAGAAATGTCACTATAGGAAGAGCAGACCCACTATTTAAAACATGCAATATCTTTACATTTGACAGGCAACAAAATCAAGGTCCTTAGTTTGTGTGTGCAGGTACACTACTGCAACTCTTAAAGTGCATGCGCAGTCTGCTTTTGTTTGAATTAGCATTTTTTACATTGAATAGTTAGACAACTCTGGTGCAAAATGGAAAAATACCCATTCACTCTCCAAAAAAAAGAAATCATTGAGACATTCATGAACATTAGTAATTTAACTACTTTTCCTTCTTTAAAGTCCCTCAATGCAATCAGGCTTCAGACCTCAAAAACATCATTAAAGGTGTCAAAGTATTTCCTTTCTAAGAAATTACAGTAATATGTTCTGGACATTCTGTTGCTAATATAGGATGCAGTGAGAAGAAAAGCATACATGGTAATTGTTATGGTTGCTTTATTTGTAAATTGTTTGCAAACTTTTCACAAAACACTGTTGATGGTAAATGTTCTGCAGAACTGAACATGCTGTCCTTAATCAAAAGCATGTGAGGAAGCTCAATGATCAAAAGGAATTTCAAAGCTTGACATTTGTCCTTTGGCAGTGCATAGCTCTTAAAGCTTATACCTTACTCCAAATTTGTAGTTCCAGATCCTCAGCTGAGAGAAGGCTACCTCTACCCATGCTCAGTTCCACCAGTCTTTGAGCAGAGGACTAGGTATCTCACCTTTCAGTCCTTTACATATCAGTACATCAGTCTAGCACAGGCCTACATGATTGCCTATGCATGTAAAAACAATGCATTTGTCTCCCCAGCACCTAAGAGGCACTGAACACTGTTTGATTTGCCTCAACCCATGTCCCAATCAGAAAGTCCTCTAATAAGACAGTATATATATCTAACTACACCTGATAAAAGGCAGATCTTCCTGCGACAGTGGCACTCCAGCAGCTACACATTATGTGGAGGGAGGTAAAACAGAATGGGCACTGTTGCATCAGGAAAGGGGAAAGCAGGAGATGTCAAATTTCCTGTAAGAAAGAGAGAAGGAAAGTGAGAAAACTGAAGAGGAAAGAGGAAAAGTGCTGCAAAGAAAAGGAGGCACATAGACATGAGTCAGATATTGTGGGAAGACAGATACTACTCCAGAAAGGGAATATACCAGCTATGCCTGTTGTCTGCTCTTTTCTCCAGAAAAGGAAAGCAATTGCTTTTTCACTTTGCAGAAAAGAAAATATATTTTAAGAGGTTTTCCCAAAGATTTTGGGGTCTCAGGCCTAACTTACCAGGTCTACCCTAAAGAGTCAAGTGTAGAGGACATGCAGCTCAAACTATATTTCAGATCTTTAATCTCCAGTCCTACTTATGCTGTGTAGATGAAATACCCCTTATTTCAAAACTTCACAGCTCCCAGTGTTCAGCAAGAAGAAGGCAGCATATGTACAATAAAAGACTGCTGTCTGGCCTCTTGCAAATAGCAAGCAGGAAAATATAGCCTATGGAAAATGTTAGGACAGAGGCCCTTAAAGAGCTTGAAAGACTGTCAGTGACCTTATTGTTCATGTTGCTGAATACACAAGAGCTCTGCTGGGGCAGCAGAGCACTGGTGCAGGTAAGCCGTCCTATGACATGTAATCAGGAGATAGAGACACTGGAATTACTCTTTGTTTTTCAGCTTTCTATAGCACTATAAGTAATGAGAAAAAGCTAATTAAATGAAAGTACATTTTCGTTGAGTTTTTTTAATTATCATTATTTAAATTCAGAACTGATTTGGAGTAAAGCATGCCTGTTACTCTCTGTGTGGAATAAAGTCTGTCATTCTACCCCTTAAGAGAAGATAGAAGGGAGTTACGGCATCCTTGGAAGTGATGTGGCAAAACGCCTTTTCCTGTTTCTCTACACTCAGGAAGGGCATAACAGGCTGGCTCTTAAATGTCAGCAGGATTAGAAGACAACAGTGTGCCCTTGCTTCCTGACAAAGAATCAGCTTAGCCATCACAGGGCTTCATATCCAGGCAGCAAGGGCAGCACTTACTTTTCTGAGCTGTTTGTTCAAATGCCACTGCTGATACATAAACACCAAGCATGTTTGAAAGCTATCAGTGAAAATTTCTCAGACCATTGATGCTCTCCAGTACAACCTTGGAGCTTCAATGCAAAATTAGTAGTGCCTCAGCTGCCTGCCTACCGCACTGGTCCACTGTTGATAAAATTAATCTGTGAACATCTTGCAGTGCACATACTATGCTTGTAATCTGTTCATAAAAACACTTTCACAACTGATACTCATAATAATTCTGGGCTACAAGAAAGATGGAGAGGGACTCTTTACAAGGGCATGTAGTAAAAGGACAAGTGGGAATGAATCCAAACTAGATTAGGAGGAGGTTTTTTTCTGTGACGGTGGAGATGCACTGGCACAAGTTGCCCAGAGAAGTCATGGAAGCTCCATCTTTGGAAGTTCAAGGCCAGGCTGTATGGAACTCTGAGAAGCCTGCTATAGTGAAAAGTGCCCCTGCCTATGGCAGCTGGATTGGAACTAGAGAAACTTTAAGGTCCCTTCCAACTCAAAACATTCCATGATTCTATCATTTTCTGATGCCAATGTGAGGGGAAAGCATTTCTTGATTTGGCATGACTCAGTAAAGGTCATCATAGACAATCAATGCATATGTGCCTGAAATAATATATTTTCCAACAAGAGTGCTGACTGTCCTGCCCATAAGCATCAGGATTTGTTTTCTTGAATATCCAAGCAATCCAACATCAGAATTCCATAATTTTTGATGGCTGGATTTTTTATGGCCAGACTTCGCGAACGAAGATTTTTGGGACAAGCCTGCGCAGTGAATTTCTTAGGTGAGGCACAGTGTGCACAAAACTCTCCCCACCCTCTACTCCTGAGGTTCATCTGCCACGGCCTAGCAAGCTTGGACAGTGACAGCGAGGTCCTCAGGATTCGAACCAGCGTCCTCAGAGGAGAAGCCGCTCCACAGGCGGGGGCTTACACCGCTCGACCAACGCGCCGCCACATTCCATAATATAAGCCCTAGAAAAAGCATTTTCTCATGAAAACCAAAGTTTTGTCAAAAGTCCAATTCACCTAGTTTTGAATTAACTGAGGAGGCTTTACTTTGGAAATTCAATATAACATGGAATTTAGTGACACAGAATTTGTTATCTTTTATAGAAATTATCCACATTGGCTCCTCACTGAATACCATGAAGAGCTAATAATTTATCTAGTCTGAATTTATATACTTCTGTAATTATGCTGACTTTAGGAAAAAAAATCACATTTAAAAAAATACTTCTATATTCTCCAAACTCATTTGATTGATAGAGAAGTCACATGAACTTCAGGACAAAATTTGACACAACAGAATCAAAATGTAAGATTTTGATCAATTTCTCTATGATTGTATATTTCTTTCTGTGTTTCAAGGAGAAAAGAGATTATTAAAACCCACAGTCTATGCAGAAGCATGTAACAGTCAAACTAAAATTTTATTTTTATATAAATACAGTTTTGCTTTGTAACATGAATTCAAGAGTCTGATGCAACTTCTCACAACCACCACTAAAACTAGATACTATTATCAACAACCTTCTTGTTTGCAAAAGACCTTCCAGGTTTCTGACTCTAAGAGTCAAACTGTACAAATAAATTTATTTTTCTTCTTTTCCACAAAGAAATGTTTCTCAATGTCCACCCTATATTTCCATTTCATAGAAATGCACACACTAGCAAAAAAAAATTCAGAGAGTAGGTATGGTCACAAAAATATTCTTCTTACTTTTATTCCAGCAATGAGTCTTTTGAAGATCACTTGTTCTAATAAGTTGCATTAAGAAAAATGAAAAGCCTCTTCAAACTCAAAACCAGACATTTGCCTTCTAGTCTCATCTAAGAAGGAATTGGACCCATATATTTCTCTAGGATTAGACACTTTGACTTGTATTGAATTTTCCCGAAGAGCAGATATATGGGAGAAGAAATCTATATAGATTATTTTTTTAAGTCTTGCATGCTTTTGATTCTTAGATTACATTAAAAATTGTGCAAAAAACTTTTCTAATCAACACTCTTGTCAAAGGTAATTTTAGAAACATCAAAAGAAGTAATGGAGACTTGCAGAAATCACCATCTGTACTTTATTCTAAGAAAATCCAGCATTTTTGTAGTAGTTTAATTACCATTAACTCTTAACTATTCCCATTAAATATCTGTTATTTAATTATGTGCATTAAAACAGATACGTTTGGGTTAAAGTATCAATTCTTTCTAACAGGTCATTAATATTCAGGCAAAGATAACAAAATACAGTAACACTTCCCACTTCACACTGAAAAAAATGTATTAATAACCTCTTTTTTTTCTCTCACCTCTTGACCTTTATAGAGGGGAAAACTCTAGAGGTCAAAATAAAGAACTGAAACTGGGTTTGGAGTGGTGAAGAGTGACAGCTGCCCAGCGCCCTTCTGCTAGGACATGGAAATGTGTAAGACAGAAACAATGATCTATATTCTAAGCAACACTGGGAGGTGATGCCCAGGGATGTTAGACTGACAAAGTTATGACCTAATTAAAGAACATCTCCTACATGTTGTCATTGTTCCTGCAAGTCTAGGACAAAATATTTCTTTCCATAATGTCAGTATTGACTGGAGATAAGATACAGTATTATGCTAACATCATGTCATGACTCTAGGGTATATGTGTGCATGAACAAAAACAAAAACAAAACAAAACAAAAACAAAAACAAAAACAAAAACACACGCTTCCCAAGACCATCTTGTAATTTTCTTTCTTTCAAAAGGATATACCTGAACTTTGAAAACTGTTATGTTACTTATTTTGTATAAGCAACCCAAACTTAAATGAAATAGTGTTAAACTACTTTTCCTGTTAAGCTGTGTGGAAATTATATTCCACAGGTGTTATTTTGTTTAGAAACCTGGGTATTAGAGATTTCCAGTAAAATGAGGATGCAAAATGGCACTGTAAACAACTGCAGTTCTGATTCCTATAACTATTTTTCTCCTTCTTTAGATCAGCAAAATTCCTTTTGCAGCTGCAGTGTGAGCCACACTATGTCTGACCCAGATCATGCTACACCAGGAAAAAAGGTTCCACCCATGATAAAGTCACTAGCAGTAAGAGAAAATCCACTCATTTTAACATAGGCAAATGCAAGCATGCCAAGCCCATCAAGTGCAGTTAGTGTACCCATTTTGCTAATTAAGATATGCTTTTTACAGTGTGAACTCTGCCATGTAGCTCATCATTGCATCTGTAATATTTGTCAGTATCTAATTTGTTTCATTAGCACTGTACAGTCACAGTAAGTAATGCACATTGACAGGGATTTTTCACTTTTCTCTACTGCTCCCTCTCCAGAAAATTTCTATGAATAGTTTCTTGAGCATCAGGACAATAAAAGCAAAGATTCAGAAAGGTTCTTCAGATTTTTTTTCCCCTCAGGAACCATTGCATATTTTGTAAAAACAGATGTAAAACAGAAACCCATGAACTGCACAGGGTTTACATATCTTTTAACAGTACAAGTGAACTTTAGAATACTTTTAATGAATCAATAGAATTGAACATTATATGTCATATATAATTTCTTTGAGAAAAAAAAAAGGGTACTAGCCAACACACGAAGGCTGGTAAAGAGTCCTATTTTATTCCTAAAAAATGTGATGATATATTCCTTTCTCACTATCAATTAATTAAAAACCTCAGAAAGAGTAGGCTTAATTTTAAAATTTACCATTAAAGAATTTTGTGCTTTGAGGATTAAATCAAAATTAAATACATTTAACAGGAAGAATTCTCTACTACCAAACTATTTCCTATCAAACTACACTAATTGTAGATGAGAAATCCTACCTACAATTCCAAACTGAGTAGCTGTACAGATAGGCAAACAGGTTTCTGATGCCAGACAAGACCAGCCAAAGGTCCTCTGCATGAGGAAAAGGTGGAATACTTCATAGGTTATCTAGATAAGGGTGGAGTGAGTTTGAGGTGACTGTGGATACTAGCAATAGGGGGAATAACATCACTGAAGCTAACTAGACAAAATTTGAATGAGCATTTTATTTACACAATAAGATCCATAAGGCTAGGCACAGGAGCACAAGGGCATTTTGTTCAAAAAATAATACAGGAGTAGATACAGTTGAAGTTGGAGATAATTATGCAAAGTAAAAAAAATTTTCTAAAAAACTGAAAACACCAAAAGGTTAGGTTCTCATTCACATCACAAAGCATATGCTGGAAAATTAATGTTGGAAAGGTTACGGAAGGTCAATCAAAGACAATTAAATATGGTACCATAGATACCATCTTGGTTAAAGCAACCTCTGAGCTTCCAAATATCAAAAGCTGGAAGAGGAAGTGCCTTGTTCTTATATTCTTTCCTTAAATCTGTAGCAGTTTTCACATCCAGAGATAAGTTTCTGACCTAGAAGGACTTCTCACTTCACTAAAGCAAGCGTTCTTACATTTTACTGCATTTTTCCATAGTCTTTTTGATAGAAACTAATTTGACCATCAGAAAATTAAATTAGTCTTTAACTCACAGTCATACATCTTTACTGCCTGCTTTATTCAATGGGATTTATAATCAAAGTGGTTTTATTAGGAATATCTTCCTATTTTGTCAAGGATCCACATGGTATTAAAAGAGAAACCCATAGTTACTTATGTAAATACAATGCAGATGGTTGCCTATTGATGAGCAACATCTTTCGCAGAATAATGAGTTTGTCTGATGCCAATTAATGATCAGCACATGCTGCTCCCTTTGTCAGCATTTCATGTACTCCAGAGGGAACTGAATGAAAGTTATCTTATGGTAGGTGATCATTGTATAGGTACAAAAAACATGCACATGGTATCCATATGGACTACATATAGTGCTTTGTGAAATCTATGCATAATTCTGGCTTACATACACATGAAACTAAGTACAATGGCTGGGCATTGCAGAGAGATCAATAGCCAAATACTTATCTCTATGAAAATCAGAATAATATGTGATAAATGTGTGGTTCTGGTTTGACAGCTTTTGGCAAATACTGCAAAAACCTGTATTGCCTACATCTTCCAGTGGAATTAAAAAGCAAGTATACACCTCTATATAAACTAGAAGCTAATATTTAAGACCCTGTAAAAAGCCTCACTGAATTCTTTAAACTTGTTTAAAGCTCATTAATTTTATTATGGTAAACAATGAATCTGAAACTCTCAAAAGAAACCTATGTATCTAAATCCAACCAAGTAGATCCGGAAATCACCTGAAAAAAAAACACTTTCTCAATTTCCCTATTTAAAAAGGTGTTTGTCTATCATTTGAAGTACAAACAAGATATTATGAAGTTTCACTAATCCTGGACAAAAAATAAGATTTTCAAGGTATTTTAAGCCCTTGCCTTTGAATTTTCCTTTTCAAAATATGTTTTATTTTTAGCTTAAGTTCAAATTACTTTTTAGTTTTAACTGTAAAATTTACCATAACTTTGACTAGATAATTTTAAACATGAGCCTATTTATCCAAAAATCAGGATCGCGCCTATGAAATGTACCAGGCACATCTGAGAAAAATCTACTTATTTACGTAACCCTTATCTTGGATAAAATCCATCTGAAAAGTACATTTTTCTTTTGGGGTTCAACATGGGTAGTGTGTGCCCCATAAAGTCATTATATGGGAAGAGGGGGAAAAATCAAGTTGCAAATTATAGAAACAGTGTGTTTAATTATCTAAAATATTGCTTCTGAGAAGTAGTGTCAAACAAAGTACTCCAGGTTCTGATACTGAACTATGAACTGCTTCAGGTTCTGCAGCTCAGAACCAAGGCCAGGTTAACCTAAAAGGTAGCTTTGGACACACACATAGAAAGTGTTTTGGTTCAGGCAAGGAGTGCATTTCTGACAGTCACCTGACCATTGGTCACATATCAGAGCTCTGGGAGCTTGAGCTTAAATCTACTAAGTTAGAACCTGTGATCTAGGATCAAACCAAGTGCCACTTGATTACCAGGGGGCATTCGATCCAATGGAGAAGAGTACAGTGGGCCTGAAGATAGGGAAAAGAATGAAAGGTATATTTGTAAAATAGTTCCTCATCACTATTTCACTCTTCACATCTTCTCCTACTGGTCTGCACTACTTGTTAACAAAGAAATTAGTTTAAAAATCTGCACTTTTTATAAAGTGTGAATTCAACAAATTGAATTTTTCTTTCTTGAGAATGCACATTCTCCTCACTAAGGAAATGGCATTCATAATTTTTTTAAGTAAGAGTTGACTTTCTCTGGAATATTCCCAGCTACTTCAATGACTTGCAAGAACAACCTACTTTCACTGCAGGCCCCAAGCACCAGCATTGAGTCTGGGGGGAAAAAAAAGAAGGCTTTGCATGCTAAATTGTACTCTAGGTTATAGAGGACTAGGTGTCTTCCAAGAATGACTCTGTGTTGTGTTATTTCCTAAGGAAGCATTCCCTGCAGGTTCTGAAGACCAATTTCCTTCCTGTATTTTTAACATCTGCTAGCTCAGCTTATAGAAATAATCAGGTAAATAACTAGTCCAAGGACAAAAAAAAAAAAAAAAAAAAAAAA
>VXAU01001281.1:296254-336207 GCA_013399695.1 Formicarius rufipectus
AAAAAAAAAAAAAAAAAAAGACAAAAGAGGGAGCAAGCAAATAAAACACATTAAATATCATGAATTGATTGGTCTAGTTTAGTGCAAGATGCCAAATTGTTGGACCAAGGAAGGCAGAGAAAATTCTTCCCAAATGCAGTTTTTGAGTTTTATCACATTTGGGTTGTTTTGTTGTATTTTGGTTTGTTTTTTTTTTTCCATACTGCTAATTTACTATTCATAACCAGTGCAAAAATTTTTAGACTAACATTCTTCAACTTGTTGTTTACCTCACTGCAAACCTGGTAGCTGTAGCTTCACAACAGCACACCCAGAACTTCATTTATACAATTTCTAAAATATGGTATGTAGAGCGCACCACCTGCTCCCACTTCTGCTTCTGTTACTCTCCCAAAAACACCACCTTTGGTGCCAGAAGACTGAAAAGAGATTTTAGAACACACAGCACATACAGCACAGATAGGGATGTCTATAACTGCAGTTCTCCCATCTTATTTCTGTCTTTAGTGATGATGCCCACATCATCTCTGTTTTGTTCCAATCAGCCCTGATTTTTAATTTACAAACTTCTTTTCTTAAGTCTTATAAGAGTAGATATATCCAAACATATATACTTGCTTCCAGTATGTATCAGTTTAAAACCAAAATACAGGCAGATGAGCTGACAGATGATCTACTGAAGAAGGGCAGAAAAAAGAGAACTTCAGACTATATTTCTCACCTTTCTCCATTTATACTTGTAAGGAACTTCACTATAGTGTCCCCTTCCCTCACCTTACTGGTTTCTCTAACTGCTTAGCAACTAAATATATGTAAATCACTGGAATAGGTAAAACGAAGAAGGATATTTCTGTGTATACAGTTTCAATTGTTTCTAATTATCTTGTAGCAATTAAATGATGGAAGCATTGATTAATTTTTTTTTATGATTCAGAAGCACAATGGGCACAATTACCTCATTTGGCCAGGTGAGAGGATGCTCTTGAAGGGCAGGAAACAGAACCAGCATTCTAGGTTCTCAACTGGGTTCCCAACTGAGGGAACCTCCTTAGAATTCCAGTGCCTTTATTGGCACTTTTAATAAAGCAAATATAGAAAGTCCATATTTTTGGTTTATTTTATTTTGCCCTGGTCCTTGCACTGAGAGACAGTTAACTACTTTTGATTTTCAGGCCTGTGCTAACTAACAGGATCAAAGTTGGAGTGAAATTTTTTGCTCTGCCCTCACTGTTATCTCTGTAATAATACCACTGAGCATAACGCAGTTTTGTTTTCATTTGGTTTTGATGACACAAGATTCTCTCATCACTAATTTTTTTACAAGTCTAAAGTTTTTCTTTGCTCCACCACAAAAACTAAACTCCTTGACTCACCATGGTGAGGCATGCTTTGAGCAGATAAAAGTTGTGTGGGGCCCAGTACACAGAGACTGTCCAGCTGACGTCTCTGGAGCTCTGCTTAAACTCTCATTATTTAAGCATGTTGGGAGCAGGAATACATAGGTGCCCGTTCACAGAGACATGTATTTAAATAGCTGCATAACTAAGCATACACTCTGTGGCTACCTACTGGTAAACAGTCCATAGCTCACAAACCTCCACACTGGTAAAATATCAGCACAGTCCCTAACACAGATTTGACTTATGTAAACTACTGCTCTTTCCACTTATGTTTGGACATTGTTTGAATGTGCTGCACATGTCAGAGACTATTCCTAAAGATTTGTGACAACTGTATTTGGGAAGGGGGGAAGTCTGACTAATGTGAGATAAGACCCAACCTCAGAGGTAAAAACCAATTCCTGTCCTGTTTTATTTAGGAGCTGTCAATATGTCAGCTTAAGAAAATTCAAAATAGGCTGTTGGGGTGTTGATCTGTAAACTAGTCAAGATCCTTACCCCAGGAGGTGAATTTCTGTCCACAACTTCAAGTGCTGGCACTGCATACGATCCCTCCTACAGGTTGGAGAGTCAGAGTGGACAACCACTCCCAAGACACGAGCTGGTGCTGGAGGACACAGGTTAATAACTTCTGTTAGTATACTCAAGAAATCTGAGTCAGATCAGGAGTTCATGTCCTTTGTACAGAGAATTATACTGAACTAGACACATCAAGAAATCTGAGTCAGATCAGGAGTTCATGTCCTTTGTACAGAGAATTGTACTGAGCTGGACACATCATGACACAGCGTCACAGAACAGAGAGAGTTTACAGTCTGGCATTTGGGGTTTAGTAGGTGACAGTGACAATGAGGCTTCAACAGCAATATTTTCTGAGAAATAGAAATTACCTCCAAGAGGTGAAGGTTTATATCAACATTTGTTTGCTGAGAGTTAGCTGGGATAGTACTTTTTTCAGCATAACAAAACTAACTCAATTAACTTTCACATAACTGATATAAGATAGCAGTTGGAAAATTCTTAATTCCTGGATACTCTTGTTCTAATTCCCAAAAGAGATCTATAATGCCTTGATAGTAAAGTGAAGAAAAATTCAGTAAATGCTTTTGTGAATTATGTGTGTCTATCAGCTACACATACATATAGGCAGTGGGACCCATTGTCACCTGCAGAGATATTACCTCTCTGATTTAAAACTCCATTGATCCACGAGTAGACAGTTTTTTAATCAAAATCAGTACATCATGAAATACTGTGAACATTTTAATAAAAAAGGGTTTAATTGCTTTTCTCTGTTACATGGGTGGATTTCCAACTGAGACACTGAAAATATGAAAACTCTTTTGGATCTGGCTTTACTCCCGTGCAGGTTTGGGCATATAGATGGATTATACTGCTTAGCAGTTTGCCTGGTTAAAAACAACCCGGTATTTCCCTTAGAGGTATCCTCTTAGAAAATCCTCCCACAATATGTTAATCTTTGGTATCTATTCAGTTTCTATTCATTTGCAATCTATTTACAACAACAGAAAAATCCACTAGAGGTACAATGATCTCGAGCACAAGAATAAGGGACATGAAAATGTTTTTGCATGTAGGAGTGAAGTGTCCCTTATTTTTGTTTCTTTTTATGGATGCAATGTCTGCTGCTTTTGCTTGCTAAGTTTCTCAGGAAATAGAAAGCAGCAATTAGTATGAGGAACAGAAAAAGTATCTTTACAGCTGCATATTATTGATTTTTTTTTTGACTCATAGTAATCATCCAACCATTTTCTAGGCTTATAGATCTAAATGATTAGGGATTCATACTTTGTGGTCATAATAATAAATACATAGGAGAGCTCTTTTCAGTGCTCAGTAGTTATAGCGCACAATACTAAATATATCCTGTCCTTGTGTAAATTCCATCATGGTGCTTTTCTGTACTCGAGAAACTTGTTTCCAAAGACTATTCTATAATGACAAACATACAGGAAGCTAAAACTGTAGACAGGTATGGATTTTAAGCAGAAAATACTGAAAGACAATGGAGTAATTTTGCTACTCTACATGATTGCAATTCTGGAACATAACTTCAAAAACAAAAATAAATAACATTAAGTATTAACTAATATTGAATATTAATGTCTGACAAAGGGTTGTAGTTTTATACTTCTACTTTATAAAGGCCTGTTTCATAAAAGTGTTTTGAGTGGAAACCAGTCATGTTAGTGGGAAAATTACTAATGGGAATTAAGGAATTATAGATGGATTTCCATGTATAAAAATAGCCTGTCCACCCTCAATGCTTCATAAAGCCAGCACAACTTTGTGTAGTTAAGGTGGTAGTTTTCAGTCCATAGTGAAGAAACAAAGTCAGGAAGAAGCCAGAAGGAACAAAGGTAATCTTGGGAAATTGTAGTCCTCTTTTTAGTCTGACTGTTCAAAATAGCTTTTTGAAAGAAGTGGAATCCATTCCCCTGTTATAGGATGAACAAACCAAGACACCCAAGGTCAAAGTCAGTGCTTGCTTTGGCTACTTGCCTCTTAAAATCAAGCCCACTCTGCCATCCCTAGTGTCTTGAAAAATGTCACAGGTAACAAGAAGATGGAGAAAGTAGGGTCACGACTTCTCAAGGATGTGAAAAACACAATTTGTGATATAAGAAGAGGCCCCCATCACTTGAGAGTAAGCAGTTGGTGATGTATCACACAATGCTAACCAAAGCATAGTATGGGGCTGAAGTTGAGGGAAAACTCCCGTGGAGGTGCAGTTAGGTCAGCATTACTGCTTTTGTGGAGCTGAGAGCTCTGCAGTGCTGCATTGAAGACATGGTGTGCTCTGCTACAGTGAGAAACACGCAGTGACTTGGGGGCTTGGGGCTAAAGCCTCCTTAACATTCCAGGGTTATTAGCACTTAAAAAAAAATCATCCTCCACACAACTCCCTTGCCTGTTATGAATTCAAATATGTATGTGTATGTGTGCATGTATATGTATGTTTGGGTGGTGTTATCCTTATGTATTTTTGCAATATTTTTAATTACACTTTGTCAGAAGATTCAGAAAGTCAAAATGCCAACTGTTTCTTTTTTCCTGAACAACTTCAGCCTAAAAGACATTAAAAAAAAAAACAAAAAACAAAACACCAAACTACCAAGAAACCAGAAAAAACTATTCAGCCAAAGACATCCTGTTAACAATTTGACAATTTAACCCAAGGAAACAATCTTGTTTCCAATTAAAAGTGATGGTAATTATTGTATATTAGACACAGGATCTTTATTTTGATTTCTTCATTAAAAGGCTAGATAATTCAGCTTTCCATGATCATTCTTCTTTTTAATTGCACCTACTGACAGCAAGGATGGTTTCAGATCTCAAAGCCACCACTGAAAGATTAAAGCATAGTTAAAAAACAGTTTTCCTTTACAAAACCCATGAATTTAAGGCCAACTATGGTCTTCACTTGGAATAGTATCAGCTGTAACTTTAAAATTAAGCATGAAATCTTAGTACTATCAAAGTGGATAATTTTTTTAAATGAGCAATTCAGGTAGAAATTAGATTTTATGTTGAATTTCCCCTCATTCCTGAACATGCCTTAAGACATGGACAGCATCCATAATTCATTTGTTCACATTTTGTGTTATGTCCTTATTTAACACCATTGTGCTAGGTGTTGCACAAATATCTGATGACACCTGGTTCTTAAATAAGTTTTTTAGGACAGGTAGTGGGTGAAAAAGCTAGGTCAATGTCAGTGCTGAAAAACAATATATGGAGACAGTAAAAATCATTAAATAACTGAGACCGAATTCACAGAATAATATGGGCCAACTGCTAAGCATGCCTAAGGTAGGCAACATGTAAAATTCACAGTGCGGCACAGCCATGTTATGTGTTTGAAGCACACGTTTTCACCATCTTCCATAGCATTCAAGTCTTTCCTTCCTTTCTTCGTCTCTAGTTGCTTCCCTGAATAAAGTGGGTTTTTTTTCAGTTTTTATCTCTTGGTCACCCTACGCACTTCTTAAATGGGTATGCACCTTACCAGCAATTAAGCTTGACAGGAAAAGTACAAAGTATGATATTTCTCTACACTTTACTGAAAGGACCATCTAACTACCTTGGAAGTAAAGATCCACTAGCCATTCAATATTCCAGTGTAGTCTGGAAGCCTGGTGGAGGGAGAGTGATGACATTAAAGAAATAACACAACCTTACTTAACTGTTTCTCACCACAGATGTAGTTGCAGTAACAAATTGGTTGTTACTAATCTTGTGACAAGTCAGTAACAATGTGTGATGGACGTGTGGAGTTTTTAAGAGTTTTGTTGTCTTTAACATATGATCTTCCACAAAGTAATACTGCTCTAGAGGGCAAGCTACGTCTTTGGGATTCTGCATGCTGAGATGTTGGCAGTACTCAGGTGTAGCTGACAGGACAAACTGTGGCTTCAGAGTTCAGTAAGAGAGGAGGAGTAAATTAAGCCTCTTAATGCAATGCCTCACATCTACCTGTTGCAGGGAAGACATAGAAGAGCATGAATAAGGCAAGGAGATGAAAGGGATGGTCAGCTACCTGAAAACTACTTCATTCCTCATTAGCTTGACTTCCTCAGACCCCTAGAATTGTTAATACATGTAGTCCAGAATAAAAAAGAAATATTGCTCATATCAGTTCCTCATCTTTTCAAGCAGAGGTGTTGCAAAGATGCTGTTGTTGATGCCTATGAAAAGAGCTCAGGATGTTTTTGACTTTTGTAGTACTTCAGAAGTTCTCAGAATGAGTTCACAGATGTGGTTTTTGAGGCATATCTTGCAATTGTGACTACTGAATTAAAAATTTCAGCAACGACAGGATTAAAGGTTTTGTAGCATTTGCTCCGTTCTCATATCTGTGCAGAGGTAAAAAGTCATATTGCGTCATGTGTGTAGACAACATGTGTTCATATATTTATTAAATTCAACCTATCTCTTCCTTTATGTGACCATGCAAATGACAAATCAAACTGTGCTGAACTGTGACTAGAGCATTTATACGGCATTATAAATACTGTGCCAGTAGCAGTACTTGTACCTTCCCAAGGTAAAGATAATATAAGCAAAGTTTTTCAGGTACTTCAAAAGAGTGTGGATATCTCCTGATCACCACTGATTTATGTCAGGGCAGCAAAACATTTTGCTTCCACCAGGGTGAAGAGAGAACCAAGCATCAGATTTAGTTTGGGAGTTTGGTCCTTGTTACTGGATTGTTTAGAAGGATTTTGAGCATTAATTCTATAAATGTCCATGTTCAAGCACTAGAAGTTCAAGTTCTGGATTCTTGAAGATTTGGTACATGTTGTATAGTCAGGAGTATAACTGAATATTAATGTTTAAACATCTTTTGCATTTTCTAGTCCAAATATTGGCTTCCAATTTGCCTTCCTGTGGTTTGTCTAAGGCTATTGTACAGAATGTGATAGACCAAATTGCCTGAAGAAAATCAGAGAGTAATTTTCTTTTTCACAGATAGGTAAATGAGGTCAGAAGGGATCACAGTGGTCATTCAGCCTAATCTCATTTACTGCTTTCAGGCTATGATTCCTGCATCTGCCTAGATTGCTGCCCATATTTAAAGACTTTGCTTGCCTGAGACTTATCTCACCCTCTGGGAATAATGTTTGATAGCTGGTTATCCTCACTTTAAAAAAAAATAAAAGTAGAAAATTTTATTTTCAGTTTGAGCTTTGACCAGAATTTTTAGTAATTTTACACATTTTTTTGCTATTAGGTTATAAAGTGTTTCACATAATTTAATGGTCTAAGAAATACACCATGAACAAAATTTATTTCTTCCCCATGTTTATTTGTGTACATCAAAACTATAATGCTAAGAAATGTACACTGTGTACAAAAATAAGTAGAATTCTAGTAGATTTGGAAGCCAAGTGTATTCTAAAATGAACTTAACAAGGTCAAATGAGTTAGCTTTTACACAAAGAGTGTGTCTCCACCTAATTTCATTTGTATGAGAGTATATTTTGTGGGTCATGTTTAGTGGACAAGCATGGTTGAAATAATGACCACAAATAGCAGAGCAATAAACACTGATGTAAATATAACCATTTAGAAGTTTAAAAATTTCTTTCCTCCTCAAAATAAAACATACTGGAATTACAAGTCCTGCCTGAGAAAAGACAATTTGAATATAACAACACCTACATATTCAAACACAACTAGCACAGCACTGTTGTGAATCATAGAGATGTTCTTTGTACGAGCAAATAAAAAATGGAATGAGTCTCTGGGTCAGCTCCTTGGACTAAAAATGGTAGTAAACCTCAGACATGGGCAGTGGTAATACATTGTATCTGTATTAAAAAGTCCTGTCAAGTAGTGGATATCTATAAGATGGAAAGGTAAGAAATTAAATAATATAGAAATTAATGGATAACAAATGATAAGCACATGGACAGTGGCCAGTGTTTCACATAGGATCTTTTTTTTTTATTTTTTTTTATTTTGCCTTTTATATCTTTGTTTATTTGTATTTTACATCTTATATGCATCATGAAAGAAGCTGGCAACTTCTGTTGGTGTGAGTACACAAGACAGATACTGTGGAAAGTGCCAACTTCACAAATGCTGATCTGCAGAGTACACAAGTAGTTATGTGTTTTGCAAGAGGCAGGTCAAAATAGGTTTTGGCCCTGAAAATATTTTCCATTGGGGTGGTAGGAGGACACAAAAATAAGAATCTTACTGTTTAAAATGAAGAAAAAATGGTCAGAGGGGAATAGTATTGCTAAGCCAGTAGTCTAGTAGAGGGAACAGTTAGTCATTAATAGTATTTATGCACTTGGGAGAATTAACAAAATAAATCCTTCTGCAAGTTGCATGCAATAGCTTCCAAGTTGCAGAATAAGCACTCAACTTTAGGAGAATATTGTCCACTACTGATTAAAAGGTTCACTAGCAAGGCCAAGGTTAAAAATATTCAAACAAAATATCAAGAGAAAACCAGTCAGAATTCAACTATTTGCAAATAGTACACGGCTACAGCAGGACAAAGGATCCATTATCCCCTGTTTCTTTCCTTGAGCCCTTTAGCATACATTATGCACTCCACTGAAACTAAGGTTTCAGTTCAGCAATCAGTTTGTCACAACTTCAGGACTGGTTAATAGAAACGGTTGCCTTGAAGGTGCCACTTACTTCCCCACAGAATTATACCTGGGAACAGGACTGCTTTTGCTGTCAAAATTTCATCTTGAATTGGACTATATGGGAGAGGACTTGCAGACAGCTTGACTAAAATTCCACCAAGTCAATTTATAATGAAATGTTAACAGGGCTCAGTAAGAGATGAGACTTTTTTTTTTTGCAAATATTCTCTTTTTCTATTTTTGCCTTTTTTTGACATGGTGTTCAAGCTAAATGTTTCACTTTCACATAGACCATCTTACAAAATGTAGGTCTATCACTGTTATCATAAAGCTGTGTGTTTTTCTGATTTTTCAGATCTGTTGATCAAGATGGCTGACAGTGTGGCAAAAAGTAACAGATGTCGAGTCTCAGTCTGCAGCGATCATCACTAAATCATTAGTGATTATCTGCAAATAATTTCTGATGGCCTTATATAGAGGTCTTTTCCTCAGCTGAAGCAAACTGATACCATACATAAACTGCCAAAATTTAGTCTGTCTTCATAAATTTTCCTGATGCAAAATATTTGCAGATTAGACTAAGTCCAAACATTTCACTACCAGTTTTAAAAATTAATATTCTATATGCTACATGCCCTTTTTGAGACTGCTGTGTGTTTTTTCTGTAGCAGAAAGCATGCTTGACACTTCCCTGTGCTTTAGAAACTCATAAGCAATTTCTGAAATATATTAATACATTTTTATAAATATTTCATAAATACATGAAATACAAGAGGTAAAAAGTATTTTAACCTTCTTCTAATAAACTGAGTTAATATGTCACATACTTTATGAATGACTGGACCCTCATATTTAGTTTTCAAAACTAATATTAATTCCAAAAAAACAAAGTGGTGATCAATTTTTATTCTGTCCTCTTTTGAAAAAGTTTGAAAATGTATTCCTGCTCTGTGATAAAAGAATGAGTTGCCTTGGTTTACCCAAATACATAGATGTAGTCTTATTTATACTTTCTTATCAAAACAATAATTACTCCAAAGACTTAAAAACAGTGTTTGAAGAAAAGTAAAATTATGACGGGAAGCATAGAATTCAAAATACTTTATATTTTATTTCCTAAATGTCTGATTTTATTCCACATCTACAAAATAGCCAGTGATGTTATTCAGTCAAAAGGATGGAGCCACCCACTCTCAATAAGCAGATCAATATATATTTATGGTAGATGAGATTATTTTAATTATAAAAGTTTTAAGAGCAAACATTTTGATCACTCATCAGTTCCCTCTGCATCCATGTGAAAAAATAAAGAGTTGAGGCTTGTGGAGTGTTCAGTGCCTTCTATTCTCACTTCTGATCCTCACTAATCTTGCCTCTAGGGAAAATAGATTAATTTAGAGGGGAAAGAAGCTGTCCAAAAACCATTGGGTGAGTGTCAAGTTGTTACCTGCTATTTCATATTTACATTTACCACTAGACTGGTAAATAAAAACCAGGCACAGCTTGAACAGATGTGGATCTGTGATGTAGGGGATCTACAGAGCTAATAGGAAATAATTCATGTTAATGCGGTTCCTTCCCATTTCCCCAGCCTGTTTTTCCACCTGTACAGCTATTCAGAGAAACAGATATTTGGGATTAGAATATACACTGTTTCACAAAACACACACATTGATGACTGGGGTGCAAGCCAGTACACAGAGTCAAATCTTGTCATTTCATCAACTTGATCAGATACTAATGGGGATTGTCAATTTTTCCAACTAATAACATCTATTTTATTTCACATAAAGTCTGAAGAAACGGAAAAGCTGGCATAAGTATCACTGCCACATTTGTAGGTTGTATAGACCCTGGAAAGTCTCTGTGTCATTTTTCAGAACACTGTAATGAAATTATAGCTCTTGTCTCCAAGGAGAAGGATATCTAGAGACATACCTAAAGCCATCAAAATGTCATCTGCTAAAAGGGAAAGTGCTCCTACCACTTGTGTTCACTTATGAAAGGTTTTACTCCCTAAACAGAATGATTTTTTTCTAAGCCCAAATTTGTAGGACTAAAGGATGCATAACCTGCCTTGCCATAAACCATTTGTTACCTCTGAAAGTACATTTACATTTTCCAGGGTATGATTAAAATCAGAACTTTTTGCCAGAGACATTTGAAGTTTAAACACATGTTATTGCAGTTTGGTATTTGTGGAGATTACTGTGGTGCATAACCTTTAAAAGTGGAAAAAAGCCAACATTTTCAAGTTGTTGGGATTGTAAACATTTAGAGACTACATACTCATGTGAGAAATAAAAAAAAAAAAAGAAAAAAAAAACAAAACTTTGTTCTGTTTACATAATCACACACTGAATATGCTATAAAGAAACTTCTTCAAGCTGATATTGTGCAGTCTTAAAAATGACTGCAGTGTTACACACATTACGTTGGGTTTTTATAACAACTGCCTTTAGGCGCAGTACTGCATTTGGAGGGCCAAGTAGCAACATCTTCACAAGGGAACTCCAGGGGATGAATAAATGACTTTAAAAGTTATTACAATTACTTCTCTGTTCTTCTTATTCCTAAACGTATGGGCAGCAGTGGGAATTGGCTGACATCTAAATATTGGTGCCTCCAAATCATCTCTTTTTGTATCACTACAGCGGCCATTTCAGAGATTCCCTCTGCCTGAGAACACAAGTGCGTTAATCAGAGGTACAGAAACACATAAACCACAGAATCATAGAATAGTTTGGATTAGAAAGAATCTCTAAAGGTCATCTACTCCAACCCCTCTGCAAGTGAGGTTTCTCAGAGCCCTGTCTAATCTGACCTTGAATTTTCCAGGAATGGAGTATCTACCACCTCTCTCTTCCAGTGTTCATGATTATAAAAATCACCTCATTATAAAAATCTTCTTCCTTATATCTAACCTAAATCAACTCTTCCTTAGTTTAAAACCATTCCCCTTTGTCCCATCACAATAGGACCTGCTAAACTGTCTGTCTCCATCTTTCTTATGAAAGCTTCCTTGGAACATTCACTTTTCCAGACTGAAAAACCCCAGTTCGTATGATGTTTGTGGCCCTCATCTACACCTGCTCCAACAGGTCCATGTCTTTTCCAGGCAATGTGTTTCTCTGAGGAAATATTAGTCACAATCTAAATACCTGAGAACAATTTCCATTGGAAGTTAACTGATGAGAGTCTATAAAAGATTTAGTAATGCAGTGCATAATTGCAGGGAACAATTTAGGTCATAAATTGTCTTTAATGAATGTAAGATTAACAGTTACAAAGAAAGTGTGGCTTGCACACTGTAGCATCCTATTCCTACAAGGTGTTTTTTATGTTCAAACTATCAGATATTCTCTTGTAAGTGACCAAAAGAAATGAAAACCTGCTGAGTTGAATATCAGACAACTTACAAGCAGGGATATTGGCACAAAAAAAGTATTTTTTGTCCCTTACTTGTTGTAAAAGTTCAAGTTAGCCCAAATGAACCCGTGTTCAATACAGCAAGACCAAATCCAGCAGACAGGTTACTGCATACCTAAAGGCACTTCTGTATTTCCAAGCACTTAGATTAACTAAGCCAAGCTGACAAGAACACTTATTAGATGTATTTTTCTCTCTATGTTAGGCTTAACCCACAGCCATGGGGTCAGGGAGTACTCTCCGTTTTGATTTAGGCCTTCTTGGCTCCATGATCTGTTCCTTTTATGTGTAGTCCAGCTGGTTTGTTTATGTAATTTTTTAACTAAACCATGAAAACAAGCATTTTTCACCTCTTCTGTTCCAACTGCTGCTTGCCTTGGGCGTACGTCAGGTCACAGAGGTCACCCCTTCTACCACTGTTGGCAGAAATACATGGCTTGCTTGCAAGCTTGTTACTATGGATAGTCTTGCACCTCCTGCCTGCTACTCGTGTGTTTATAGAAGGGGTGTAAGAGTCAATTCACGGGAGCTCAAAAGTAATTTCAGTTTGGAAAATAAGCAATGTATTCTGTATATTTTCTCTTCTTTGCCCACATTTTTTTCAGTCCACCTTTTTATTAAAAAATGTCCCTTTTATTGTCTTCTTATTGACCTGCTGTGTTTTCAAGAGGACCAATTCTCTTGAAGAATACGACTATAGTGTAATAAAGAACCATGGGAGCAAGGCCAAGGTATTAGACTATCAAATGAAGTCTATCTTAGGAGATGCTGAGTTTTTGTTTTTTGTGAAGGACTAAGTTTTCTTTTTCATTTTGCAAATGGGACCAATCTGTTTGAAATAGTGTCTCCTCATTCCAGTGCAAAAGACTACATTGGAATGGTCCCTAGAAATGTAAAAGTGACTGTTACACATACACAAAAATTTGAGCAACTCTTAAAAGGAATTTCTTTCAGAGACACCTTCACCTATATATGGGAATAGGGGTAGATTAAGAAGTGAACATGTTTGGAGGAAATAAAGGACTCCAATTGCAACACTGTTAACTCCTGGCTCTGGTGAGTTGCTATACCCTGCTCGTGGCACAAGCTAAACTTGTACTAAATTATGGACCAAAAATAAAAGGGAAGGTTGTCTGAGTGCAGGGTGCCAGAGCAAAGCCTGTGAGTACTTGTGTGTGCACATCTGTCTGTGCTCATATGGCCTCTATATAGTTCTGACTCAAAGGGCAAAGTGCTGATCCTTCCTCACTGTGTACATGTCAGGAACTAGTTCTATAATATGAAAGGGAAGAACACTTCAGGCATTCACTTGTTTGAAGATTTGAATGAGCAGCTTTTTCATTTTCAGAAGATGAATTGGTATCCTACAAAAAGGAGATGTAACTGTAGACATATGTTATCATATCACATTACCGATTGGATTGTATTTCAGAATATTAATATGAAATGTAGCAAACGCACTGGGTTGTCTCTGTTAGATACACACTGTGAATACGAATAGCATGTGCCTCAGGATTTAGGCAGGACTTGAAGCCGAACAGCAGAATAGTTAATATATGGCACACAGTAGGACTGCAATGCCTGGAATTCTCCATCAAGAGAAGAATCATTGGAATAATTTAACTCAAGGAAACTGGGCATGCAAAACAATCCCGGGGAGCTATGCAATTAATGTTCTGTCTGCCACATTAAAGATTTACCACTGAGAAGGTCCATTTGCATACAGCATACCCCAGTGCCAGGAAAAGCTTCACTTGCTTTCACCACCCAGAACGGCACCAGACAGCAAAAGTGAGATGCTGTTTTGATTCAGTTACTGCTCAGCTGTATATCAAACATGTTATAGAAACAGGCCTTGACTTCAACATGTTTGGTTTGGATCAGTGAATTGAGCACTTGCTGAGCTCCGGAATACAAATGATCAACCTATCTGTCTGAGCACTTTCCCTGTTGGTGCCACACTCTCACTGCCTATTGCTAATGCAGTAATATGTATGCAGTGCACAGCATTCTATGTGACTGCCACTTGACAAAATGTGCCAGATCATCATTGTCTCCAGACGAGACAGATTTATTATAATTCAATATGTTCCTCATGAGCACTTTTTTCTCTCTTATGTTACAGTCTGCATAGCATTCAGAATAATAACTATGTGCTCTTATGACATTGCAGCACTGAATTCTTGTAGCTGAAAAAATCTTTTCCTTGGCTCTGACAGAAATTCACCCACAATAATACCTTCCTTTTGCTGAAAAATTATATGGAATTTCCCTGCCCCATCCCAAAATAAGCAGTTCATGAAGCAAAGCTAAGTCAAGTGAATTTTTTATTTTTTTTAATAAAGCATTTTAAATATTCAAAAACTGGAAAGCCACCAGCTTTGCTGCATTGCATTGCAGATAAAAGTCCGTTGTACAAAGGACAGAAAATTATGAGATTCTTGATGCAGTTTTTTGTAATCTCAAAGTCAAATAAGGCATAATAAGAATTAAAGAAATCTGGGTGGGACTAACAGCTGTTCTTGCTAAATTAAAGCTACTCTATATGTTGGGACTGTCACCTGATAATAGAAACAGAAGTGTTTACAAGTGGTCCACATAGACTACTCAAAAATGCACAGGATTCACACTTTCTAAGAGAATGGTGATTCTTATACAGTAGATCAGTCATTTCAGTGACTTTCGATTCCACGATGACCTTTACAAAGTGGTATAGATAATAACATTGAATATGCAATTCACCAAACATAAGTATTGGCACATTTTGGCTCATGAATATTTACCACGAAGACTGCTGCTGACAGCATCTCAGCAGCCCTAATCTGCAGGCTGGCAGCCAGCCAGGTTTTTTACTTTTCCCAGACATAGGGAGGAATTTCAGTCCTACTGGCCAGGAGGCAGTAAAGAATCCTGGCATCCCAATTTGATTTGAACTCCATCTGTTAAAAAAAAATAAATCTCTGGTTATAGGTAATGATGAGACTATATTGTCTAGCACGCACCACACCCAGGATCCCCCTGAAAAGTGTGTTAATGCTATAGGAAATATTGTAGTATCAGGCAAAAATGTATTTTGTGTCCCTTTGAAATTACTCTAAGGCAACATCAGCTGTACCTTGAACAGATCATACAGCTTTTTTTGGGTGTGAGTGATCAAACCCCTTTGTGAAAATCAGGCCTAGACATCTCCTTCATTTGTGCCTGGCTGTAAGGAAGAGTGGGCTGTCCTGCTTCCCTAAGAGTTGTTTCCTATATCCACCACAATCACCATCCCCTTTTCTCCCTAACCATGGTTCTCAGCCTGGAACTGATGCGAGTGATCCAGGCAGCTTGTAGTTGGGTCACATCACCTTAGACATTTGCTCATGGACGATCAGTCCAAAATAAGGGCCTGGCATTTCCCTGGGCACTCTCCTCACTCTCTCGCAGTTCCTACTCTTACCCACTTTCTTCTCTCCTTTACCTCCGGTGTTGATAAATTGTCATGTTACTTTCTTTTCCTAGTCCAGTGAAAGTGAAGGAGAATAAAGTGAGTTATTAGTTAATTAACCAATTATTAACCTTCATATTCAAAGTCCTTGTCTCCTTCTGAAGATTTTGACAATTTTTTGTGGGTTTTTAATCATCCCATCTTCCTTTCCTCTACACTGTTCCTTCTATGCTAACCTTTCTTCAAGTGTCATTTTTCTTCTGTCCTTGTTGCTCTTCTTTCTGGAGTCCAAATCTGGAGGTATCAGCTGAGATTGCACTACTTTAGTGGTAGAATTATCTGCTGGATGAGGTGTCACTGGATTCTGGATGTCTTACTGAGGCACCCCAGCAAGGCATTTCCCTTTTTGCGTAAACACTGCGTTAACTTGCACCTGTGAGCTCAGATCTCAAGGCTCTCTTATGTTTTTGCAGCACAGGTCATTAACCTATTCTAGGCCATTTTGTATATATTTTTTGCTTGTCCTACAAATGAGTTATCCTACATTGTTCTTCAGTGAGTTTCATCCCATAGATTACAAATGTTTATCAAATCTATAAAGAACTTTCGAAATCAAATTTTATCTTGGTCCTCTTCCCTCTGTTTATTGTAACCTGCATTGTATTGGCTTTTGAAAGGATAATTTCTATTATGTCATTCATATCTCAACAGGATCCATCCAAGTCCTTCTTTGGTTTCTCCTCTCATATGTGGCAAAAAGCTAAGTATAGCTGCACAGGCTTTCAAACAGCCGTTTATTTACACTAATTTCACCCAAAAATGTCTTCCTGTTTAACATGCACAGGAGCACATCAGCAGTCCTACTCAAGTCAAAATAAATCTCATCCCTTGTTTTCCTCTACCTACTGGACTGATAAACCAAACAGGGAGTAAATGAGACTGCTTGACTGACCAATTTTGGCTTTTTATGACCATACGAACATTTAGATATTTACAGACAGATCATACCTTTTCTTTTGGTAATTTTCTGGTCAGTGGTATATTGCTGTCTTAAGACTAGACTTGTCCTCTCTTTTGGAACAGATTATTTTTTGCTCTTCTCTACTCTTCAGCCTTTTGTTGTCTAAAAGTTGTCAAAGGTCATCACTAATGAAAAAACCACACCACCTGGTTTCAGTGATGCTTAAAGTGAATGTTAGTAACTTAGCTACACTTCACATTTAAGTATTCTTTAATTTAGCTTTTCAAATTGATATTAAACCTCTAGTCACAATCAATAATTTCAGGGGTTTGAGAAACTGGATATTTTACTTTTTTCTGTCATTTATCTGTTTTTCTTACCTTATAGTAGCAGACCTTAAGCACTGAAATCCTTCTGCAACAACATATAAACATCATCAAATGCTGAGTAAACAGTCAAAAGCATCACTATTAATATAACTTCATTTGGTTCAGATGCCTCATAAAATTAAACTTTCTTATGCCCTAGGAGCTAGTTTTTTCCAAGGCAAGTATGAATTTTAAAAATTAGTCATTTAAAATGTGTTTGGAAAAGAGTAGATTTACTGAAAGAAGGATAGAAAGGATTACACGTAACAGAGCAGCATGCACCAAATAACACCTGAAGTACAGCTATAACACTTTGAAATCATTGGATGCAACCAATGGACTCAAAATCTTAGACCACTTTCCCATTATGCAGTAGTATCATATCCACCACAATTAGTAAGTCCTGCTGGATAGCAAAATCTGATTTAAGCTGTCATTGATCTTGCAGTGAGTCTTTCTTCAACAGTCACTCCTATGTATTTTCTTGTTTTCAGTCTTTGTGCCGGTAGCTGGGCCTTTCCTTGACTACTCCAAAAACCTCTCCTGCTGGCTATACCTCTCTGCTCCACATCCCTTCCCTGTCCTCCCACCTCCACTCGCTGGAACTTTGATTTTAGGTTTGCTTTTCTTGTTGGTTCTCCTTGCAAAACTCTCAGTGAGTAAACTGAATATTTATCATTTTTCTTTACAACTTTTCATAACAAAGACAAAGGGAAAAAAACCTGAAATTTGAAGCTTTTATAAACTGTAAAGATTTTTTTTTAATGGTAATTTCTTTTTATCTCCTTCCTAATTCTGTACCTATTATAATAATCACTTAAACTGATGTGTAATGAAAGCAGTGATCATGATGGCCTCACTTCACTGATGTTTGCCAATTTGCTTTTGCCGTAAGCCACCTACAACATCTCAGAACCATAAGCAAGATTTACAATACTGACATCTCTCAGAATACATTACAAAAACCACAACTTTTAGCAGAAATGCCACAAGAGAATAAGTTAGTTTGGATGTGCAATAGCTTAATAGAGACTCATTTATAATAGTTTTCCCCTGAAATCACTAAATTCTGTTGAAAAGCAAATGAAAATCTTAAGTAAACCTCTGAGGTCAGATAATGCAACCTCTAAAAATTTAAGGGACATGCAATGTCGTAAAGTTAAGTCACAAATAAAGCTCAAGGACCTCCATTGCCAGGTCCTGCTTGAACCACTGGAGCATGACATATTTCCTGCCTTTTTGGAATGTGCTGGTGTTAATATACTGCTTATCTGGTTTTGACATTTATCTTGCTGCTTAAACAAGACAGAATCCAGCCATCACACACTTGCACTCAGCAGTGCCAAGGCCTGCTGCAAGCCCTCTGGGTAGTCCTTCAAAGAGGTGGAGATGCTGTGTCAAGTCCATCACATTTCTCACCATCCTGCTCCTTTCTTCATGTGCAGACTGCACTGTTTAGTGCACTCAGCTCTCTGCTCTGTAAGCAAAACCAGTCAAGATCCCACCTCAAATATTCAGTAAGAGCACATTATGTATTTATGTAAGGATTGTTCTGGCAAACATCCATACAGAACATCATTTCTCATCATCATTCTCATCATTTCGTTGTACAAGTGTCTGCTCTGAGAAGCCTCTTGCTGCTCTCCTTTGCTCTAAGTTATTGAAGGTGTGTGCTGCTGGCAGCAAGGTCAGCACTTCACCTTGTCCGCTAGTAACTGGTGCGGTTTATGCTGTAGTCTAGACACTTTTTATTGGAAAATCCACATTTACTTAACAAAAACACAAATAGTTTATTTCCTTTACCCTCTGTAACCCTCCTCTTTTTTCTTTAACTCACTTTTCATTAATATAAAATTTTTTCCCCTATGTTTGTATTGGTGAAGATGAAATGGTATTATCCTATTTCCTCTCACAAAGCAGAAAAGAGATTTCATATTACAGGGAGAGATAGATCTACTAGATCAATGGCCTTACCTTAAAAATAGTAAAGAGGATTTCAGTCCCATGGGAAATGACAGTATATCAAGATCATCTGTTAAAACAAATTCAAGGGGGAAAAAAATATTTAAATTTTCAATTCATAAATTTCTCAGCTTGTTTTTAACTTCAGCGTTAACTTTCAGGGCACTGTTCTGATAACAAAGAAGAAAATCAACCGTATGACAATTGACCCTCTTAAAGATATGGAAAATGAATTACAGAGTGAAAGAAATTCCTCTTGCTCAGCCTTGAATCCTCATTTCAAGAAAGCTGTACAATCAGCTGGAGAGAGTTCAGAAAAAATACACTCATGCAGAAAGAGTCAAGCACTGAAATACAAGGTCTCCAAGGGAGGATTTCAGGAGTTATCAGAAAAGAAAAGGTTGAAAATTACTATTACTCTGTAGAGCTATTTTATATTGGAAGAAAAAACTCAAGCCTTTGACAAAAAGAGGGACTCCTCAGTCTTGCTGACAAAGGCATAATAAGATAAATAAAAGGAAAAAAGCCAGAGCTTGATAAATTCAACCTTGAAAATCTTACCTATAAAAATAATCAGATACTGTATTAGAGAGACAAAGAAAGTGAATGCATCTCCAAGGCTTGGAAAACTTTAGCAGAGATGACAGTTTCAACAATAAGAATATTCTAATCCAGATTATAATATGAATTTTTATACTGAGCTTGCACTATTCTTGATTGTCTCTAATTGTTTGAACTTGATTGATCGTTACTTCTTTCTGCAGGTCAAGAGAAGAAGATAAAGACTCCCGTGCTAACTTAACAACAAGGTCTGTTTCTGGCCACTAGATCCTTGCAATAATGAAAGTTGCAAAGCATCAATTCACAGAATCACGTGCACAAAGTCATGTGTAGTAACATGCTCATTTGGGTGACATAAATCAAACAAAATTATGGGTGATTTGGAAAAATTACTCTCCAAACCAAGCAACAAGACATACTGGTCAATCTGGCATCTATTTTCCCCTAATACATCCACATTTTTATTCCAGACTGTATAAGACTTGTATTCCAGACTTGGATTTTTCTGTCTGGAATGTGTTTCATTGTATCATTGTCAGGCTATTAGAGACCGTGTTTATTTCTCAGATCCACAGTGCTCCTAATTGAAAGAGATTCTTTGAGTTTAACAAAACAGTACTAAAACGTGGCACTATGCAATATATCATACTAGCCAACTTGTTTAACATCAGTAAGTCATTTAGTTTGCTGTGTATTTCTCTATGGGAATGTGCTGAGATAATGCCTTAACTTTCAACAAATTCCATTCCATGACAAATAAGGGAAGAAACAGTTTAGTTTAGAGACAACTTTAAGCTATCCTGACATTTTGTGCATCAGCCATCTGCTATTTAGACATTGTCTGATGAGTCGGGATGATCTGACCACCAACCAAGAGACAGGAGAGAATAAGATTATGAGAGAGAATATATCTATTTTTATCCCCTACATATAAGCCTCTGGGCATAAAAGCCCCAAAGTTCCCTTATTACATTCACAAATCCATCACAATTCAATGGGATTTATTTTTTTGTGAACAAGTTCCCACTATGAAATAAATTCCTGTCTAAATTAGTTCTCCTCCTGACTTAAATTGTCTCAAAATATTTAAGAAAGAAGTGTGGAGCCTTTATAATGTACATTAATTGCCTCCCCTTTCCCACTTCTTGATGAAGCACTCCATACATTTGATGTACAACACCGATTTCTCGGCCCAATGTACAGCTGCTTAGCATACCAGGCAAATATACTGGCCCACAGACTTTCAGAGCAAAAAACATGATGTTGCCAAGCCCTGCCAGTACCAAGTAGTGTGTTCTTTTCTCCACTGCAGCCTTGCGTAGTATAGCATGTATTGACCCAGACAGGAAGAATGTCTCATAACATAAACCATGGCAGTATACATCTTACAATGTGATGACCATAAAATATATGCAAAGTCCTCAGTCAGTTTGGAGCAGTTTCTTCCTTGGGCTTAGCAGGTCACCTTGCCACAGCAACTACTACATTGGTTTGACAGTTTGTCTTAGAGCACTTATAAATTTAGAACGGCACTCTCAGTGGGACAAGAATTGCGGGCATTTCTTTTTTGAAGCAAAATACTTAGGTATTTTTTTAACTTATTTGTTGTAGGCTAGCGATATAGATATTTTTTGTTTTGTAATTCTTTTTCTCAGACACCAACTAGAAAGGGATGGAGAATATTGTGAGTCTGTTACAGAACTTGAGGTAATGGCAAATCTTTGTTGAACCAGGCAAATGTGAAAGAAAGCTGCCAGAGCTGAATACATAGCAGTGCCACAGTGTTATCAGCCACAGAACTTCTTTTAGTAGCACAGATTTATTTGGCCTGTTATTTAACAGTATTCAATTTACAGAGTCTGAAATTCTTAAGACATAAAAACTTTTAGTGGAAAAAAGTATTATCAGGAGACTTTAGTGTGCATCTTTTATACTACAGAAGTATTAATCTTTCCCTTAGTATGCTGAAATTCTGTTTAATCATGTATTTCATACTGTATGTATGCCATCTAATGGTAAATAAGAATAATTCCTATTGTTTCAAATGCAGCAATATTCAGCTACTTCTTAACAGCAAATTCTATCATTTTCCTGACCCTTTTTCCCCCTCTCAGTTACAAGGTGATTGCAAACTTCAGAGAAGCTTATTCTTCGCAACTTATGAGGTTTTGTTCCTACTGCAAAGCCTGCTGTGCAGAAAGGTCAAAGTTAAGCAGGAGCAGTGGTGTTCTGCACTGCAGTGAAACAAGCTGTGACCTAAGGGACTCTGATAGAAGGAATCCTTCTAGTAATTCTCAGTGTCAGATCACACTGGGAATAAATCAGCAACAGGCTGGGAAATTCAGCATTTCAGCACCAACTGAAACCAGAATACTTCTGAGTAACTAGAAGTTCAGAATTGTAATGCTCTCTTGTGTAAATTACAGCTAAATTGCTCTATTTGGCTTCATTTCTAGTCTAAATTAAGCAACAAAGATAAAACACTGAGTTCAAGTTAGCTTTATTTTCTACCACAAAAAATATTTATTCTTGTTCTGCTGATATTATGACCTTAAAACTGGAGATTTCTGCTTTTATTATATAAGTCTATCATGACTTTATAAACTTTTGTAAGTTATTTCTGCAAAGGAATCTTTTCATCACATTATATGATATTATAGGGTGGTATTAAGAACTCAGGGGTTTTTTTACTTTCCCCAGTATAAATCTACAACTATGCCTGTATGAGATTTATGTGAATCTAACCTCAGTTATGGATTATGGATTAAAATATTACATTAGTAACAAATAGTCAAATATTATTATATTAATATAATAGTTATTATTTTAATGGTTAGCAAAATTAGAATACAAATGGTCTGTAGACCATCTTTTATTCTTAATTTAGTCACAAAAGGAATGATTCCCAAATAATGCAACTGAGCCTGAATTGTCTCCTGTATAAATCTGTCACTTTACACTTTCTTTAAAAATATTATTCCTCCTTTACAATGATGAACAGCATAAATACTCCATCTCTTTTCAGCTGTAAGAGAGATGGGGGCTATCTAAATTATTCAGTAGTCTTAAAACTCTAGATTTTTAGAATTTTAGTGTAACAGGAGAACCTATAAATATTTCAGATAATTTTCACTTGCATTAGAGACAACTGTGATTGAAGACATATTTTTAAAATATTTTATCTTTTAAATGTGTTAACATCTTCATACTCAGCGTATTTTTATCTTTTAAGAACAGTTTTCCTCTTTGGAAGCTGTTTGTCACTTCATGTTATCCTCCTTGGAACAATCTCCCTACAAGACAGAAGGGAGGCACGATAATCGTCTTCAGCTGTTAAAGCTGTTGTCCAAACATGAGAACAATAGTTTTCAACAGACATAGAAGAATAAAAAAGAAATCATTTACTTCAGTTTCAATACAAGCATTGTAAAAATTTCGAACATCAAAAGTAATGAAACACTGGAACAACTTGAGCAGGTGATGGGAATCTCCAGCATAGTAGGATTCCTGGGACAGTTGAGACAAACACCTGGAAAGCAGTAATATCACTGGGCTTCAAAAGTCTTTGAGGTGACTGTCCTTACCATCTTCATTTCACTTTTTTTCTCTTTCTCCAGTTTAATTTCTTTCCATATTTTTGTGAATCAAACACTATTTAGTACACTGTAAAGCAAAAAAAGGAAACAAATGATGGGTGGAGGGATGGATGAATAGTTGTATGCACGTTGCTGGATTTCAGACATTAGACTCTAAACTAGAGATTCTCAGCTAACCATTACTTCGTGAGTTTAGGTAATTTAATTTAACTATGCTTCAAACCTCAGTCTCTAAAATACAATTATAAATTATTTTTTCCTTTTCAAGGAAATTATATGTTGATATTTGAAATCCAAAATTATGTTGTATCAGCTGGTAATATTTATATTGTTTCACTAAAAATGTCATACTATTTGTCATGACAACTAAATACCATAGTGACTATGCTTTAAATTTTAATAATCAGATAATTTACAGTTCTGTAGATATGAAATGAATAGTGAGTAATATACAATGATTTTACCATAAATATAAAATGTTTCTGTAGATTATTTCAGGATCAGCTTATGGTGAGAATAAAGTTGTTACTCAAACATTGAAGATAATCTATAGGTCTAATTTTTAGACAAGTTAATTTGTATTTTTTCATCATTTATGAAAGGCATGAAAAGACCCCTGACCTAAAGGCAAACAAATCTGAAAGTAACAAACATATTTTCTGTCATTTGACAACAGAAATATCAGCTGCAGTGAGTGTCTGTCAGAGATCTCCTCTCAACTAAAAAAAAAAAACAAAACAGTTCAGATTGTGAGCTTACAGCCTTTGCCTTTCCTGCCAGGGAGACCCGAACTGTTGACGCTATGACTGAATGCTTGCTCTCAGCTCTGACTCTTTTAATCTGTTGGATTCTGCAGAAATGAATTTCTGAAAGATTTGGAAAAAATAATTCTTTCAATGAACTCTTTTATCTCAACCAATATGAAATTCACAATGGTGAATTTGCATCTGGGATAGAGGGAAGAGTAACACACGGACTCTCAGCTCATGGTGGAAGCATACAAAGTACACTTTCCACAGGTAAGCTATTTCTTAAAGAAAAGGCAAATAATTTTCAAACAATAATCTTTTATTTCCAGTTAAAATTGGTCACTAACTTAACTATCCATGAAATTTCGTTCAAAATGCATTGAAATGAAGGGCATGGTAAGAGCCCGTCAATTTACTATTCATCAGGCATTTACTAATTTCTATTTTCCTGACAATTTAATTTTTTTTAGCTCCTCAAAAGTTCCATTGCCCCTTCAGCAGCTGCTTCTGGAACAAAACTCCCCTTTAACTCAATTGCTCTTGCAACAATTTAGAACCAGATTCTCATCTCTGACAGCTGCAAATATAGACAAAATGAATTGGTTTCAGAAGAATAGCTTACATTTTACAGAAGTAAAACAGTAAAAGTTCATGAACTTTGAAAAATAATATTCATATCATGTCCATATACATAGTTTGAATTCCTAAAGAGGAAAGAATGGAAGGTATTGAAGTTTTAGATACAACATAGGTTAGGTAATGTCAGTGTTCTACCATAAGCCTTACTTGATTACATCTGCGTTTTAACAACAGGTATTAATCCACACTGCTGACTATTCATGAATTTTACCATATTTTAGGTTGCGTTGCTGAGACTTTCCTACATTTATGTTGGCAACACCTGAGTTAGAGCTCTATATTGAAAACATAACAAAAAACAAACAAAACAAACAGTAACTAAACAAATTGGATCAATAGGAGGAGGAAATACATTTGTGCTAAACTGGCCAGTGTTCCAGGAAAGGTCAGCCCAAAGGAGGCAAAATGTTAAAGAAACCCATGATATTTGTTTTAAGACATTTCATTGTTGATGGGAGTACAGTTAAGAATAATTTCTCAGTTAGTTTGATAACATAAAGACTGTAGATATTCCAAGGCCTTCAAAGTCATCACAGCTTTTAATAAGACTTAGATAAAATCAAAACAAGCACTAACAAGTCTGTATGTTTACTCATCATCTGTCATTAAGAAAACAAATTACCAAAATGGAGATATAAAAAGTAATCTTTTACACTCAAAGTACATGCAAGTGGAAGTGAAGAGCAGTGCTATTTTCATGCTCATGTCAGTAGTCTACCAACAGCAAAACCATTGATGACTGCACCAGCCAATTCTGAATGCCAGTCATATGCATATTCACCGTGCAAAATATAATAAGACAGATGCAAATGCATATTTAATGACATGTGCTGGTGATAAAGAATTATAATGTTAGGTTTCCTGCCCCTACACATTCCTCTAGAGCAGTTCTACATTTCAGAAAGAATGGAAAATCTGAGTAAATGAATGAGTCCAAGCTCCACTTAGTCCATGGGTGAGCATTAATTCACTTTTGAAATCTGTCATCATAAGAATCTACATAAGATTATATAAAAACAGCCATACGATGACAAGTCAATCACTCCTATCCCTATCTCATGTTCAAAAATAATCAGTAATGGATATCAAAAGAGAGTATAAGAAACAGACAGGCACTCCATGACATATTTCAGGCTAAAGTCTCTTAGCTTACTCTAATCTGCAGTTTAGGAAGTTCTGCACCTGATTTAATACTCTTCTTTTCAACTACTTCTGATAGATTACTTTCTCCACTTATTTATCATACTGTTTTTTGAATCCATTGAAACTTTTGACATCTTTAGAGTCACAAGGATATTTACCATTTAACCAGGTGCTATATTTATGTCATAGCTCACAGATTCCAGAGTAGGGCATAGAAACCCCGCAGTCCATATAATGCATTCATACAATGATTTTATGAGGATCCTCAGCTGCAAGAGTAATCTGGAGAGACAGAATTAGTAGTAGAAGAAAAGGAAAAATAAAAAGGAAGAAATTAAGTTGTTTTTGGGGAAAAGCAAAAAATAACAAAGAAAAAAACAAAGAAAAGAAAGCCTGATATGGTGGAATTGCAAGGAAGAAAAGATGAGTGTAGCGCATACAGAGGACTCAAACATGTTTACAGCTTTAGGAGAATTAATGCAACCCTGATGTCTGATTCTTACTTTATAGAGAGACTAATGTATAACATGTTTTGGTGTACAGATAATATGGGGTTTTCCTCTCTGAATTAAGAACAAATGCAAAATTTTACACACACAAAAAAATCTTTACTTACAAAATGCATAATATATGTCAAATGGCATTCAGAAAAAACAGATTCTGAAGAGAAATGTGAGAGTTTTTACTTCAACTTAGTTCTCTTACAGTTTCTTACAGTATTTTTTAAACTAGTTTTGCATAGAATCAACAGAATGTACATACTTAGCACCAGTATATTTGTTGATGCACTTTTTAATGGACACTGCATTGAAATGTAGCCTGCTGCCAGGGAGTTACAAAAATAAACAGTAGTTGGATAAGACAGTAGAAAAATAAGAAAGATCAGAAACAGAATCAAAGCAAATATCAAGATGTTAGAGCTATGATTTCCACATGAGGAACTTTTACTGGTACCAATTGTCCCTGGACACAGTTGCTAACATTGCAATTTTGTTAGAGTACACTTGGTTGCCTTTGTGCCTTTGTCAAGCCAGCAGATTTCACAGCTATAAATACATGGGCACCCCAGCATAACTCAGCATTGTTGCCTTTCTTTCTTGTGTATTTCCATCTCCTCTGCAATGTCAGACTAAATAGCTTTTTTTTTTGGCAGGTATTCAATGGTCAGGTTTGCTCAGGGAAACCCAGGATATCTTTCACTGCCTCTGGGGCTGGAGAGTGGAACATAAAGCTACCTGGGTTTTTCCACTAAGCCACATTTGTATGATCACAGGAATCAAGTTGCTAGAAGTGTTGAAAATAGATTTGATGGCCAGTCACTGACATACCAATGTAGTAAGTCTAACCCTGGAGTTGAATTCTGTTGGTATAGCATAACTGGTACTTTGTCATGGGGAAACACAGCTTAACTCACACAGTTTAAATGAAACCAGGATGTAAGCAGATTTATTAATTATACAATTTACCAGCAACCAGAAAACTATACATTCAGGGTAAGAATCAGCAATAGAAAAGGCACCTCACCTGCCCCACTTCACCCCCTGGGGTCTCTTCCATGTCAGAGATCTTTGCAATTCTCTTATACTACATCACGAGCTGACTCTTTCCCTCAATTTTATTCCTAGTCCCCTAGTTACTGTTTCCTCTTAACAGACACCCCCTTGTTGTGGGGGAGAAGCTTGTGTGCCCTTATGAGGTTGTGAGCTATACTGGCGGTGGTTTATGCCTCCGGCAGGGTCTCCCATGCTGGTCAGGTCTCAGCTGAAGGGTCAGACAAAGTGTGTCCTCAGGCAGGATGGGGTCATCAACCACCCGGCAACCATCCTAGGAGAAGCACAACTCTAACTCCAAACCCGGGCAGATGGAGCTCGCTTAGCCCTGTCAGGCCATCCATCTAAGAGAAGGATACTCTAACCAAACCTACATCCTGAGGACCTCGCTGTCATCATCCAAGCTTGCTAGGCCCTGGCAGATGAACCTCAGGAGTAAAGGGTGGGGCCAGTTCTGCGCACACTGTGCCTCACCTAAAAAATCCACTGCGCAGGTTTGAGGGATTCACCACTTTTCCAAAGCCCTTCAGCAACAGGCGAGGGACAAAACAGCAGGTGTTATGGAGCACTGGGAGCCGCAGACCCAACCCTGCATGGAGGTGGTTCAGGACATTGGTCACTCAAGACTGACCCTGGAGATGACAGTCTTGTTCGGCAGCATCCTGAATGACCAAGCAGCCTTTTTCAAGGAGAGCACTGCTTGCTCCACACGGAGAGGGGCCTAGAAAAGGTGGCCTAACCAAAGCTCATCTCCACCCTTCACCCCATTGGCGAACCGCGGCCAACGGGCATCTTCCGATGTGGTCAAACCGTGACTGTTTAATCCTAACGGTCATCAAGCAAATTTGAAATTTTGGCATCATCAGTTTTGGGACAAAGCCCTTCCCAGAACAAGCAGTTTGGAGTGCTCCTCACATACACGTAATGTTTGCACTCACTCTTCTTACCCAGGCCATGTTACTTTTCTAAAATGTATTGTTAGATCCCCTCAGATAGATTGATTAGTACAGACTTGCTCTTCCATTGGAAAAAGTTAAAACAAAATAGTGTAAATCCCTGCTTCCAACATGTCCCCATAACATGGATGTTTTCAAAGAAATGCTTTCATAAAACAGTCACTGCAGAAAAACTGCAGTACACACCCACAAAACAAAATCATGCCATATATGTTTTTATAGTCCCCTGGTAAAGCTGGATTAAGCTTAACATTTTTTGCATCCTTTTTGGCATTGCAGCTCGAATTTCTATTAGGCCATTGAACAGATGCAAAGCTTTGGCTTGTGGTTGGACATCAACATGGGATTCAACATTTTGAATATTGCATGGTTATCTCCCTTACACAGCATCTGGCAAGTCAAGTCGTCTGCACTGCTAAGAATGGAAATAAAGTCATGAATTTAGAGTCCTTCAGATAGATTTCAATTCAGTGAAACAATGGCAGTATATATCAGTTGAAGATTTGCTGCAAAGTTTTTACTTCTTTTATTTTTAGGAAAAGGAAAAAAAAAACAAAAAACACAAAAACAATTTCTATGTGCAAACGTCAAGATTTCAACAAGCACAACCTGAGTGCAAACCTATTTGTGAACTGAAAAAAAAGAAATAATTTTATTGATCCTATGAAAGGAAATTAGTATTATGTTAGAAGAGTAACGGTTTAAGTATCAGACGGTGTGAGGGCAAGAAGGAAAAAAAAAAACAACCACCAAACCTGCTTCTGCTACATTGGTAAATGAAATAAGACAGCAAAATTTTGGGGAAAAGTTAAGAAAAATTTTGTCCTAGCAAACTTTATGAATTTGTGATTGAAGAACTTGCACTGTCATACTGTTTTGCTTACTGTATCAGTAAGGAAAATTTTCCCTGGGAAAACAAGGGCAGCAAGTTCATTCTGATTAAGAAATGCTTCAGCTGTGCCTCGAACTGTCATTTCCATACAAGATACATTAGCACTAGGGATGTACAGCCACATTGCAAATCTCAGTTTTGAAAACCACCTCATGGCTCTCAGCTCCTGATACCTCCATGCACCTAAAATATTGGAAGCCACACATTATCTTAGTCACAAAATTGTACAGAAGATTAAGTAGTACTTGGAGGAGCAACTGGGATTGTGTCAAGCAATCTCAAAAATTGGACAGGTTAAAAGAAGATACATTACTAGAAAAATGCAAAAGGAAGTGAACACATGAAGCCAAATGAGGACCTAGAAGACATTTAAAGATTTAGGCTAGAAAGGGTCAGGATGTTCAGCAGAGAAGGCAGATCACAAGATAAGTTACCCATTTTCTATGAGTTTTAGAAGAAATATGGAAGGAAAATAAGGAAGAAAGATGTAGAAAAGTGCTTGAAAAGCAAAAAGGAGCTACTAGAAGAGGAGACATAATATTTTCACATACTGGATCATGACAGAAGGTCAAAGAAAGCAAAAATATTTCAGGAGAGGATGGCTACAGCTTCAGAGAAAAGGTTCCAGGTCACCCTTATTTGAGAGTTGTGAGGACTGGTGGAAATGCAGATATGTCAGATCTTTACAAAAGTCGAATATCAAATGGATAACAGAAACATAGAAGTAAGAAAAAGTTACCCTACATTTGGGGTAACTTATAGTTAGATATTTAGGTGCCGGAACAGGTTGACCAGAGAAGTTGTGGATGTCCCTTCCCTGGAACTCTTCAAGGCCAGGTTGGATGCGACTTTGAGTAACCTGGTGTAGTGGCTGGCATCCCTGCCCATGGTAGGATTCAAACTAGATGATCTTTTGAAACCCTTCCAACCTGGCATCCAGTCTTAGTGGGGTTTTGCAGGGCTACATCTTCAGCCCAATTCCCTTCAATATCTTCATTAATTACTTGGACAAAGGACTCAAAGGAATACTAGGTTTGTTGAAAACACTAAATTGGTAAAAGCTGTTGACTCCCTCTAGGGCAGAGAGGACCTGCAGAGACACCTTGACAAATCAGAAATGGGCAATCATTGATTCTATGACGTTTAAAAAAGACAAGTGCCAGATTCTGCATCTGCAACAGGGCAACTCTGAATGTGTGTATGGACTGGGGAAAAACATGCTGGAAAGCAGTGCCATAGAAACAGACTGGGGGGTCCTGATCAGTGGTAAACTGAATATGACTCAGACTGCCCTGGCAGCCAGGAGTCCCAGGGTGCACTCACCAGTCGATCAAAGGAGGTGATTGCCCTGTTCTGCACTGCACTGCTGCAGGTTCACCTTAAATGTTGTGTGCAGGTTTGGGTATCACAATATAAAAAGGACATTGAGCTATTAGAGAACTTCCAAAGGAGGGCCATTAGGATGGTGAAGGATCTGAAGAGGAAGTCTTGTGAGAAGCAGCTGAGATCACTTCTCTGTTCAGCCTGGAGAAGAGGAAATGAGGGGAGACCTCATTGTCATCTTCAACATCCTCATAAAGGGATGCAGAGGGACAAACACCAATTTTTCACTCTCATGACCAGTGCCAGGACTTGAGGCATTATCATGCAGATGAGTTGAGGAGGTTTAGATTGGATATCAGGAAAATTTTTTCACCCAGAGCGTGGTTGGGCACCAAAACAGGCTCCACAGAGAACTGGTCACAGAAACAGCCGTGTCCGAATTCAAGAGGTTTTTGGGCAATGCTCTCAGGCACATGGTGTGATTCTTCAAGTGTTCTGCACAGGGCCAGGAGCTGCATTTGATGATCCTTTTAGGTCCCTTCCAATTCAGCATATTCTATGATTCTATGATTCTATTATTTACTTAAATATCACCAGGAATGAATATGAATGTACTATGTGAGAAACATGAGTCTCTACTGTGGACTGAAAGAAAAAGGGTCCAGACTATTCTTGGGGTTAAGCATTGAGACATTTGATGGGCCATACCTTTGTGGATGTAAGCATCATATCCCCTGTCCCTTTGACTACAGACTTCTCTATTGATCTCAGATCAGCACCATCATCAAGAAAAATACACAGCTGAGTTCACCACAAATGGTTACAAACCACTTGCCTGACCAAAACTAATTGTTGTCATCAGTGTCCAGTGAAACAAAATTAACTAATACCTATAGGAAATTCTACTACTCTATCTCAGTGAATAAAACCAGCCTATTCTTGAAATATGAGCATTTCTAAAATTGAAGTATTCTGTCAGAAAGTATTGTGTGAGGTGCTGATTTCCCACAGACAAGGTGAGAAGCACTTTCTCTCTTTCTTCTTCAAGATTCCTACAATTTAGCAGCCTATTATAGCAATGGTCTGCATGGAAAATGGCTTCTCAGCTGAATAGCTCTCACCAGAAGTGTCCTGCAGGTGAGACCACAGGCTTGTGCTCAGAGAGATTCCTGTTTCCGTGATTTGTGTACAGTCTTACACAATGGGATGGCTGAGGGTGCTGGGATATCTGACTTCTTTCACTAATGAAAGGATCACTGACTACAGAGAATTAAAGGGAGAAAGCACAGCAGCAGCCACTGTGGTAGGGAAATATGACTTTTCTAAAGTAGTGTTCAATCTCCTGAGCGGGACTGACAGCCCAACTACGCAAAGGTAAGAAAGTTCCATAGGGAAAGTAGTGGTACCACCATGCAGGGACACCATCATCATTTCATGTGCCACATGGGAAAACCAGAAAAAAGTTTCATCGACTGCTTTAGCCGAGAGCATTCAAGTGCGATTTCATCTGTGGGTTACATCTGTGAGCACGTGTGTGCAAAAGACAACAGGAAGGAGCGCTTAGTTTGATTGCACTTTAGCTACTTGCTGATAATGTGGTTGAAAGCTATTGTGTCTGATATTTTATATTTTTGAAAGCCAGACTTGCAATAACAGCTTTAAAAACACTCAACAATTTTAAAAGTAAAAGGTGGGGATTGGAAAATTAAATCTGTAAATGGAAGTTAGAATTGGTAAGCTAGCATGCATTGGCATGAAATTGCACACAAATTGCTTTGTATGCTAAAACTTCATGTAAAAACAAAGATTTTGTTTTTCATTACATGGTTACTTAATAGTCTCAAAAGCTTCCTTTTCACAGGAAACAAAAAATAAAGTAGCTTGGATGTTTGCTTGTCAAGGTGTCTGAATATCATGAAACTACTGAAATTCTTTACTATGAGGGTCTTGAGACACTGGAACAGGTTTCCCACAGAAGTTTTGGATGTCTCACCCCTCCACTCCTGGCCAAGATGAACAGGGCTTTGAGGAACATTGTCTAGTGAAAGGTGTCCCTGCACTCGGCAGGGTGGCTGGAACTAGATGATTTTTAAGGTCCTGTCAACCCAAGCCATTTTATGATTTCATCATTCTATGATATTCTCCTTGACTGTACTGCACCAAAGTCACAGTTCAGATAGTTCATAGCAACAGAATAAATAACTGCTTTCTTAGGAAAAAATCAAGTTAGTATATCAGCTCTCACTGTACAAGACCAGAAGGAAAAGCTTCATGAGGAAGGATAAACACAGGGAATAAAACCTTGCATGAATGGGAAAGAGTAATGAGACTTGGCTTTCTCACAACCCACAACCTCAGGGATACATAACTCTCCCAAAAACTCCATCTTCTCACCTGCTGCCAGAACAGATTTTCCAATAAGTATATGCAGAGCCAATTCTGTTGTCCTGCCCACTTTCTTTGCAAGTATGAGGTCACAGATGGCAGTCAGCGGAATGACTATCTGTGCAAGACTACACATTCCTTATCTCAAAAATTGAGCTCCTAGATGGAAACAGCCTGCACGCACACTGATCCCATGACTACAGATTTCTGCTTAGGATTTGTGCTTCAAATGGGTGCTCAATGCACATTCATTTTCCTGAAAAAAAGAAAATATATTGAACTGATGACATCGAGTCCATTTTCAAAGTAAAATCAATGTCTTTTATTCAGTCTCTTCTCTGTATTCAGAAAATCTACCATATTTGAGTAGATTGACTCTGTTAATACAGTTCACGTTTTAAAAGCTCAAAATATACATTTTATTATCCGCTGTTACTGCCTTTTTTTTTTCTTGTGCAGCTCCCAAATTCAGTTTAACAGTCTATCCTTGGATGACCAAAGTTCAGAAAGTTTCTTCTTGCATTCAGGCTCCTTATTATTGTACTTCAGATAAAGCTCTACATCGTAACTCTTTATATCACTGATCTCATTCTGGACATCTACAAAAATCAGCTGCCCCATTTAATTTTGTCAGCTATACAATTTAACCACAAGCTGTTTCAATTTAGCAGTAAAATCCAGTCCAGGAGGTGGCCGGGCACAGAGGTGGAGTTGTCAGGAAGAGGAGGAAGGAAAAAATGAATACTAAGCCATCCTTATTTCATGAGGAATGGATGAAAATAAAATTGCAACACCTCTGCACTTCTCACAGGTGTAATATCTCTGCAGGATGTTTTAGCTTCAGAGATTCAATGATCAGACAAATATACCAGTGAGAGTGAGGCCTGAGCTATGTTGCCAATGCACAAAACATAAAACTATATCCTAACTTCCCTGTTTACTGGGAGGATGCTCAAGTTCCAAATTATATTGAGTGACTAGGAACAGCATACATATAAGACAAACGCTTGCTCTGGTATTATGAGTACAGATTTCTTTCTACTCTTTCAGCAGATGGTTTACAGTGATAGCTATTTATCATTCTGATCAATGTTGCCTTTTAATTGCCTTTTGTTTCATCACTGACATGTCATCTCCACCTGTCTCCCCCTTTCATTTGCTTGGGATTTGTCAGGAGCATTCTTGTGCAGTACAAAGCAAGTGTTAGCATTATGAGCTCAGTGTGAATCTGAATTCCATAGTAAGGGCAACTTCACCTGTGTTTAGGAAAATCAAGGTAGATTATTCTCTTCATGCATGATTTCCTTCTCTTGAAGAATTGTGCTGCCCTTAGGAGAGGTAATAAAGAAGAGTTACAACTGATCGGGTTTGCCATCTGTATAACAGGTATTTTCCCTAGATATAGACAAAGTAAAGAGAACACTTCTCAGCTGTATGTTTACTTCAGTGAGGACAACAGTGGGGAAAGGTCTGCTTCATAAATGGATCCTTAATTCATTTAAAGTTATATTTGATATGGATAATTTTTAAAGAACAAAGTTTAATGACATGTCAAAAGATCGCACAGGTCTAACATCGCTGTTTTTTACCCTGCAGAAGTACTGGATATTGTTAAATACTACATTAAAGCTTTAGTTTAACCTTTTCATCACTCAAAGAGTAAATATATTTGTGTATCTGTCTAGATAGCAGTCAGACCATTGACCATAGTAATGACATTTCATCAGGCTTTACAGTGTGTTGAGACAAAATGTATCTCCTGCAGGTCATTGCTAATACCATTGCAATGAAACGCATGCAATCACTTTTTGCTGTCAATAGTGTAATAGCAGGGGTGTTCACCCTGTAGATGATTTATTATATTTTTATGAGTCTGTCTGGGAGGTTTTATAGGACTGAATATAATTCAGGTGATAAATCATGTGAAGCTGCTCTGAGTGAACAATTTTGTGTTTGAAAAGATTCAAAGAAAGGATGCTATTTACAAATACATTAGCTTTCATTAGTAAAGATATCAAATGCAAATTACTTGACTAATCTTTTCTTTAAATTAAAGAAATCCTACATTTGAAATATAAATAAATCTTGTATTATCATTTTACAACTAGGAAGCTGAAATATTCATGACAATTTTATATGTGAAAATATTTTAAACATATGGAAGAATGCAAAAACATAATATAGCACTGAAAAGATTTACCCTACTAAAAACTAGTATATAAATTTTTTCCACATACACTATGAAGTTTTCTCAGCTGGGCACATGTGTGTTTGCTATACACATCAATCACTGCACATTCAAGACATGTATTATCCACACTGAGGGGTTTTGTTTGTTTTGTGTTTTGTGTTTTGTTTGGTTGGTTTGGTTTGGGTTTTTTGTTTGTTTTTGTTTAAAAAAAAAAGAAGCTTTTTAATATACACATAGGATTTCTGCTACCACAATACAAAAAAATAATAAAAAAAAGAAAAAGGAAGGGATGGGAGAAGGGAAGGGAAAGGAGAAGGGAAGGGAAAGGAGAAGGGAAGGGAAAGGAGAAGGGAAGGGAAAGGTGAAGGGGAGACGGGGAGAGGGCAAGGGCAAAGCAAGGCAATATAGCCCAAGGAACATCAGTTCTGTCATGGATTGTTTCACCTGGAATAAAGTAGGAAAACTTTTTTTCTAACATTTTAAGGCACCAGTTTTTCTCAATTTTGAATGCCCTTTATTTGATTTAGTGCAAGCAGAATTGAGTCCCACACACTTTCAAAGCAAAAAAAAAAAAAAAAAAAAAAAAAACCAAAAAAAAAAAAAAAAAAAAAAAAAAAAAACAAAAAAAAAAAAACAAAACAAAACTACTTTGTATAAATGACCTTAGCCAATTTCAATAGGAAAAAACAGGCTCTATTATCTAAAATGCAGGCTGAAGACAAGCTTATTATGCTATAGAGTGAAAAAAAGCAGATCTGGCATGACACATCATAACTGAGTATAACAGAGACATCCAACTAAGCTTTCCTAAATCTCATTTTGTTTCTCCTGCTCCACAGTAGAGTTGTCTTTAGTAGAGATGCTGTAAATGTCAGTGCAACAGAGGCAGTCCCACTGAACTTGTTCCCAGAATATATATCAGTATGTTCTGCTTTTCAAACAAAAGAAAAATGCAGGCACTCTACAATCAGATTACAGGTTTAATACTCTCTTCTTTATTTATCCTGCTCAAGGGAAGAGTAGTTTCAATGCATCCTAATCAAAACTTCAGATGGGTTTCAAATGAATGGAGCCTGATAATTATAGTAAGATGTGAACCAGCTGTCAGCCAAAAACTGCAAGGAAAAAGAAGATATTTGGGCCCATTTGTATAACAGAGAAATCCAAAAGGAAGACTTTTACTGAACTTGATAACTTTTCACTGGAGTTACCAGGAGGTAGGATAGAGAATTCCAAATAATACAGTTAATGTACACTTGCATCTGAGAGTTGGACCTTCTAGAAAAATGGGACAGCACAGGAAGAGCACTCAGTCTGAATGTGCTGCCAGAGCCACAAGAATAATATCCATTGTTCATGTGCACAAGAATTTTACATGATATCAAAGGAGTCCAACGTCTCAGACATACTGAGTACAGAGCAGGTGGTCTGAACAGTAAGTCCAGAATCCCAAATATCTCTGGGATTTACTACAAATGAGCCAAATATTGCCTGTGACTGTTTCTCCAGAAAATACGAGAAATAAATTAAGGTAGTCTAAACTGAAATGACAGTAAAATGTTGCCTATTTTTCTAGAGTTGCCTTTTATTAGAAGACAGTACCTTTGTTGGAGGCTGACACCCTCACTCACATACATTGCAGGAAAAGTTAAGGAGAGAGAAGAAATAATAGCATAGAGGAGGGGAGAATGGTGAATAGGGATATAGATTAGTGTCATACGTTAGTCCCTGCTAAACATGTGGCACATATTGCCTTTATCAGATACGGAATCCACATTGTGGGTTTCAGTGATAGAAAGACAGTAGAAATCTGTCCTAATTTCAGAAGTCTTGAATCTGAGTATCTATTTATGGGGTATTTTATACCTTAGTGTAAAGTTAATTAAATCAGCATGCATTTGCATACTTTAAGGACTATTTGCTGACGATGCGGCTCAATGTTTTCAGTATTCAGATAATTGTGCTAGAGGATGGCTGGCCCAAGGGCACAGCAAGCATACTCTAAGGTTTTCTAAAATTGTTTAACCAAAATTTCCAATATACTTAGTAAGCCAATCTCTCAGCAGTTATAAAGCTGTATGGTAGTTTTCAGTTCTACGAACTTGCATTGATTTATGCCAATGAAAGAGTAGGCAGTGTTGTAAATTCACAGAGTTCCTTTGAATTCTATGGACTTACATTCTTCATGCAAACCAGTTAACACATTATGCAGAGCTTGTTGTTTACAACTAGTCTGTGTTGCAAATATCAATCAATTTGATGTATTTCCAAGATATATTTCCAGCTTAAGCTAATCATCTAGGCCTCCAGATAGTGAACGCCAAGAAACAGTGGGGTTTTTTTTCTTTCACTAGGGCATATTTCTTCACTTCTAATGTGGATTCATCTGAACTGTTTTAGATGCCTACTTTAAGAGAGATGAATCTTACCCTAAAACTGTCTGTCTCTGTGGAGATTTGCAGTCCTCTGAACAGATTAATTCCACATCTAGTCTTAAAATAAGGTGATTCACTTTTTGGAGGTGTCTATAGCTTTTACTATGAGGGTATCCTAGGATGTGAACCAGATGAGCAATTTTTAGACATCTAAATTTGGGACAGAAGAAACCTTGCCACAATTCCAGGAGCTTTCAAAAAATCAAGGGTAGCCAAGATCTCATCTGTTCATGAAATAATTGTTTCTGCTTTCAAACCTATATGTCACCCAAGAGGATACCAGAGTCCTTAATAATATGAAAAAAGTGCTAAAAGCATTGCCTTTAGATAGCATTAAGAGGTGAAAATGCAATGGCCAGAAGTTCAAATATACAAAAATATATGGAACCAATTGGATGTCCTGAGGGAGAAGCAGCATTTCCAATTTCTCCACCACACTCACATCAATTTAAAACAATAAAATCATTCAGTACATGTTCACAGGTATGAATGGCAGATATCCTGATCCAATCACTTTAGCCACTCTGTGCTCATTACCTTCTGATACAGTGTATATATAAAAAATTAGTATGGACAGTGATGGAACAAACTGGCATGAAAACTAAGTCTACAAGATTCAATTTATTCCTACAATGTGCCCTGATTAAACAAAACAAAACCAAAACCAACNACAAAAATACATTGACCCCAGTGTAACAGAAATTTGTAATATTTGAACATATATACCTCCTACAGTCACACCACAAAAACCAGTGTGTTAGGATTAACACTAACCCATTGCTAGTAATCAACATCAATAGGAATGTAGTACTGAGTACTTAATGAACAGCTATCAATTGCTGCCTTCTGTAAAAGGTTCCAATAGTTTCCTATTAAAGAAATATTTTTATGTTTGCCCTAACTATTTACAGGATTCTGTCCAGGTGCTGAATTAGAAGAAAAAGAGATTTAAATGATCCATGTCAGAACAAAGAATGGGTATTTTATGAGTTTACTGCTCAGCTTATTACTCTGCACTGGTATTTGCCTTACCACCTTGACAGTTTGAAGTAATTTAGTGGATTGTATGCCATCACTACTTATTACAATGTTTCACTGAGCAGTCACTTGTGCACTTGGCTAAGAATTTTCTGCTAAGAAATTGTTCTGTCCACTGCCATCAAGGCATAACTTGAGGACTTAATAACAGCAGCACATGTAGCCAAAAACTAGTCATGTGGTGAGAATGACATCCAGCACCACAAAAAAAAAAAAACAAACAAACAACAACAAAAAAAAACACAAAAAAAACCAAACAAACAAAAAACAAAACAAAACAAAACAAAAAACAAACAAAAAAAAAACCAACAAAAAAAAAAAACCTGCAGTCGATGCAAAAGAGTTAAATCTCAGGCATCAAAACAACCCACCACCCTTCTGCTAAATGACTCTGTTAGATCTCAGTGTTCCAAAGATCCAGGTAGCCTCTTTTTGCAGTGCAGGTTTACTGAAGTGCTTTGAAGAACTGACTTGCTTAATTGCTTAATTTCAGACCCTCCTCTCCATGAAAATATAGCTTGTCTATCACACTCTAGAATTTCCTCCATTTCCTAGGTATAAAAATAAATTTGGTATGGAAACAAAAGGGGTCACAAAGAGAATCCCAGTATCATTTCACATCAATAAAATCTTCCCTATGAGAACTCTAAGTAGCTCTATAAACACTAATGAATAGCGTATTATTAGCCGTAAAAGGGGGTTTATTTGTCCCAGTTTCACAGACAGAGAGGAAAAGGTTGTACCCACGCTGAGTCAGATTTCTATAAAAAGCATCATTACTTCCTACCATCCATGGTAGTGATAAGGAAGAAGGACAGAAATTTCTGACATTCTGATCTGGTTCTTTATGTTTGAAAGAACATAAGCAAAATTTCATTTTTCAGCTTTCATTTTTCAGCATTAAGATATGTAGCCTTAAAATTTCCTGAGACTATTTGGATGGCAATCCAGCTCAGTTTAGAGACAGTTCAGGGAAATTGGGAGCATATTAAAAAGAAAATCTCTAAAATATCATAACTGTAGGGGGTGAAAAAGGGCCTTTTCTCATAAACAGTTGCATCTATATAATTATGCTTGGTGGGGATATTATTTTCTTGTTCTTTTATCAGTTATCAACAGTCAGAGGAAGTTAAAAGTTATGAAACAGGACAGACTCCTCTTTTACCCTGGAATATGCACCGAAAAAACACACATCATTCTCAGTTTAATAAAATTAAATTTGGTTAATAAGAGTTAAAATAATTTATATTAGGGTATAGGGCAGGTATATCAGCTAAGAAAACCTTGAAACAAAGATACAATCGATCTCACAAGAAAAGTTACTGTCCAGAGAGCTGAAGCTTCCTTTACTGGCACAAGGACAGTACAGGGCATAGGAGCTCCTGTTCCAGGATGACTGGAAACTCAAGTGAAACAACTTGACGATTTTATCAGTTTGTGTATCAAGCCCTGTAACTTAAGAGTAGCAGTTACATCATTTTCCAGTCCAGACCAATCTGGTTCGCTTCTATCACTTTCAGTATAATTTTCAGTTAAAATTTTTTCGTCACATAAGTGCATTTTTATTGTCTTTTCTCAGTCCTCTTCCAAACAGATCCTAACCCCTCAGCTGGTTTATTTTTTTTCACGACACACATTTCTGTAATTTTTTCCTACTAAGCACAAAAGAGTTTATTAAAGAAATTAAGTAGCAAATGAAACCAGAGATGAAAGAAAAAAAAAAAAAAAAAAAAAAAAAAAAAAAAAAAAAAAAAAAAAAAAAAAAAAAAAAAAAAAAAAAAAAAAAAAAAAAAAAAAAAATAAACATATTAG
>VXAU01001281.1:336237-413578 GCA_013399695.1 Formicarius rufipectus
TCTTTTTCTTCACAGCTGGTAAAAGTTTTTTAGCCACATGCACAATCTATGGTAAATACTTTAAAGATTTCCTTTATTAATTAAGAATCCAAATTATCAAATATTTAAGTCCAGATAAACAGACACTAAATGTTTATATCAACATTCACTTTTTCCCATGTAATATTCAATGAAAAGTCGAGGAAATTGCATATCAGAAAAAAGTCATACTTGAAAAAGTGAATTCCTCAAATATGATGAAAAACTCGTATGTCTGAAGTTCAAGAACTAATAGCTACATCAAAACCCTCAAGTATTAATAGGTCTCGCCATATTTTCAGCAGGACTCTGCATATCTATGTTTTTTTATCTATGAAAGTAGTAATGAATACACTTCTGGTGACACCAAAGCTCTAAGCAACTTAATCCTGCCTCATTGTCCTCTTGAGTGTCCTGGTGAAACTGTTTCTGATTCCAGAGCAGTAGAAAAATATAGGTGAGCTCCTGGACAAAAATAGCTTTGTAACTGAAAAACAAAGTTTTAGCCTCATCCAGTTCCTTGTTCGGTTCATTGCAAAGTGCCACAACAGTTATATTAACACAAATGACGCTGATGAACATCTGAGAAAGAAAAGGTGTGTATGCTGGTACTGTTGCCAAGAGGTTGGTAAGTGTAGCAATACTAAGAGAGAGGTTTCGGTGTCAGCAGTTCCAGTTCAGGAAGACTGCTCCTGCACACTCCTACGGGCTCTGCCAACACACTGAGAAGTAGGTTAGGGCTCCAGCTAAACTGTGAAATGTAAATACTACCACCTGTACTAAGACAACTGCCTGATTTTCAAAGATGAAGTTAGAAAAATAAACATGTATCATTCAGTACCCTTCTGTACCTTTAAAGTGCCTTTTATCTTAATTTAAATATAATTAACAATTAATGAAGAAAAGCCAGAAGGAGACGGGATTGTTTTAAAATGTTTTTCTATATTAAACTTATGACTTAAAAGTACTAATACAGTAATTCAAGTCAGTACTTTTTCCAGGTTTAACAAGCTTGAAAAAAAAAATCAAAATTGAAATTTTATGTATATAGCATGTTCATAACCATTTTAAAAATTAACCTATTTACACAAAGTTCCTAGTTTATTTTAATGAATGGTTGCAACTAAATTTTCTCATTGTAAATGCAACCATTTTATGAAGGCAATAACTCGCAAATAAGAGAAATATTTTGATACTTACTTCTACATTTTGATCTCCAAATTAGATACATGAATCATATGAATGCAAAAATGATGCAAAGCATTATTAAAGATTCCTGTGGCAATGTGAGTACAAACACATTTGATGTCTGGACCAATTCCAGTAGTGCATTGAAACATAAGGCAATACTGCATAGCTTTTAAAATTACAACAATGGGTCATTAACACAAAGTTTCTGTTTTTACACAGACAGTGATAATATCACAGAAGGCCTGGAACTGTTATCTTGCTTTTCAGTGTTTTCTAAAAAAAATCAGATACATTAAGTAAGGCCATACACTTCATGTAGTCAATTCTCAGTGGTATTTCAGGAAAGATTTATTGAACTAGTAGATTGTTTCCTCTCAGATACCACTGAGATGTGTTCGTGGAATTCTAAGATGTTTACAGTAAATTAGAAACTAATTAGTTGAACTGAAATGCCAGCACCTGCTCCTACATTATTTAAAAGAAGAGAGGGGAGGGAAAAAATCATTTAGGGTTTCACAAATGGAGATAATACTTCAGGGTCTGGATTTCTCCAAGCCTATTTAATCATTTGAAAAGGTTGTCAGAATTATTGGATTACAAAACTGAATCAGTGCATCTTAGATATTTTTTTTCCCTGCAGTTTTATAGTCATTATTGTATTAAGAGTCTGGCAAACAAGGCCAACAATATTTATGGTTCCTGCCATAAACATTAAAAATGCATATCCCATTCAGATTTTATGAATCTTGAATTGCAGCAGGAAATGAGCAGTTTAGATGATAATTGACTTGTAAGGATTAGAACAGTTCAGGTTTCCCCCTGTGCAAAGAGAAGGTTCATCTGAGGTCTTATAGATAAATGATAATTCCTTCAGAACATCACATCTGTCTCTACTAAAAGGTGCTTTTGTTCTGCTAATTCTATATTGTGACAATAACAGTTATTAGCAATCAGATAGAGCAGGCATAGCTAGCCAAATGGTGATGAGAAAATGAGGGTGAAATCCAAATCAAATATTAGATACATGTGGCATTTTATATAATGCATAACCAAATAACCTGCCAATCCTAATGAGTTTGTAATTTAATCAGGAAAGTATAGTAGCCAAGCAATTCTGGATGACAATATGTACCATAAATGAGAGAATCAAAGTAATAAAAATGGTCTGAACTGTGTTTCACTGGAAGAACAGGAGAAAATTTCATAATATGAGAATTAAGAAGCTTTACACATCAGAGAAGATCCCCCAAAAGAAGGTGTTGTGGCTACAGGTGTGTGGAACCAAAAAAAAAGGAGATTCATGGGAAGAGAATGTTGTTGAGTAACAACAGCTGTAATTTAATAGAGTCAATTAACAGCAAACCTGCATGCAGCAGATCTAAAGTGATTGGAAAAGTACATGAAAGGATGTGGGAAGAAGGGTGGCAGAAGAAGAAGGGTAAAATGAGAACAGTCAATATACTCTTTTATTACAAGAAGAGTTCCATTTCTGGATAGGACTTCTACTTCTTAATATTGTATATTCCTTGTGTTCTATCTCCTCCCAGCAGAAAGTCTGAGTTCTCAAATAGCATGTGTTCGTGGAACTGTAAGCTCACCATAAATTAGAAGGTGATTAATTGAACTGAAATGATTTTTCTGTGTTTCAGCCTTACAGGCACACAAACACACACACACAGGTTCTGGAACTATTTAGAAAAACCCATCCTGAAATCTGTTATGAGAGGCTGTGTCAGCTCAGTCTGAGATTGCACTCCTAGGCTTTACAAAGAGTGGGGATTAGTTCTTGAGTATATGCTCTTTGCACCAGATTGAAAGAAAATGGTTTATTCAAAAAGAGTGGAGAAAGCACTGCCCTCTCCCTTCCCTTTGGCAATTTTTGGGGACACAAAGTGACTGCAAAATGCATGATGAAGGCCCTGCTGGGAAGGTCCCCATTGCACTACACCTTGAAATTTACTTAGTAGTCCTTGTCACATTGCACTCAAATTCTTGGGGGGGGGAGGGGGGGGGAGACACAACGGACATATAACAAAACTCATTTAAAATCTGGTTTGGTAAAACATATATGACACTTTACCAAGTTTCAAAGTTAGATCAGGTCTCTTGAGTTGCACTTGGACTAGGTAGATAAGGAGCCAGAGAATATGGTGTATGACTTCTTTTTACTTGGACTGCCTTAGAACTAAGGAATAACATCAAAGAAAGAAACTATTATGTTTTTTGCTGGTTCCACATTGCCACCACCAAAAGAAGTCCCCCTTCTCACTTGTCACAGCTTCATTTTCTGTTCTAAGTCTTTCTTTTGTGTTGCTTTTGGAGATGCCTCTCTGGTCAGCCTTATCATGTGGTTGAGTTTCCTAATCCTGAGACCAAACTAAAATTACAGTGCTGAGAAGGAAAAAATAGTAATCTCCCTCTTCATAAGCTATTTTGGTTACAGCTATATTTCATTATTCTATTTCAATGAATAATTGCCAAAGTATAATCATCATTTCTTGTTAGCAGTGTGCAAGAAGCAAAGATCTCTTCTTTTATTTCTTTTATATTCTACCTCAGTAGAAAGTCACAGGAACCAAACAAATACCAAAGATGGAGCTTTCTATCTCAAACAAAAGATCAGAAATCATCCTCAATAACAGTAGATTTCATAAATTGCCCAAGATCTCTGTGTCCTAGTTACAGCAGCCAGGACCAGATCATCACTCTGTGGGTATAAGAAAAACTGTGTGTAACAAAAACTCTGTCATTTCTGATGAACTGTTAATAATGGATCGTTTGCAGCAGCTGCCCAGGGCACACCTGACACCTCGGGCTACAAACTGGGTGTTAAAGAACTCTGAAAGGCATGGGAATGTTTCTGTCTTCAAATCAATGACTCAGCTGTGATAACACCCCTCTTGGGAGGCATTAGCACCTTCACACCCAACCTGAGGGGTTATGTCTGCTAATGGGCCAACAAAGATTCCAAAAATATCCCTTGACTCACAAAGTAAATCACTCATTGTGAAACTTTCTGCCCTGGGGGAAGGTACTGCACATTTCCACCTGAACTTGAGGTGGGAATAATCCTAAGGTTTTGGGAGTTCTGATACCACTTGTCGGATCCAGAGGAGGACCAGAACCTCAACAGGACTGTGACTGCCCCTCTCAACCAGACTGCAGCCACCATCTTCACCAACAGGTTTTCCTTTCCTTTTGCTTTGTACTCAGGGGGGCCATGTGACACTGAGCACAGGGGCTACTGAACACCACTCTATTTGTGTCCCAGGGTGCTGGGTTATACTTCTGAGATTTGTGGGTTAAAATTAATTTTTTCTCTGTATCAGTGTATCTATTGTAATCTTTTTATTAAATTGTAACTCTGACTTGTAATCTCTCTTGAGTTTTGCTCCTTTCTCTCAACAATTTGCCTTTAAAGCAGCACACTCTGTTAAGAAATTAAATAGTTTTTCAGCATAGTTCTCTGATCTTTTTTCTACTCTTTTCTATACTTTTCCCTCATCTTACCCACATATCCTTTTCAATTTGTAACTCCTCTAATTGTTTAACCTAACATTCAACCAACTCACCAGATCTAATCTGTCATGGTGATATGCTTAGAAGTCCTCCAAAAAGCAAGAACATGATATGCCTTGCTGGCTATAAATTCTGCTCTGACTTTGCTTCAGAATTTGGCTTTTAAATCAGACATAGGAGTATTACTTTTTTCATGGTAATGGCTCTCTTCAGGAAAATTAATTTGCAACGTTCTTAAGAAAAATAGTAGTATTGTAATGTTCTGCTGCAACAGGTATAAAAACATGTTCATTATTTTAACTGAACTGAACTGTTTCACTTCAATGTGATATTATACTGGTTATGGTACCGTGACATGTCTCAGTATTCATGCACATCAGGTCCCCATTTTCTTCCACCAGTGAGCCTAATTGAAACACACATCACTCAGTGTTATACTGTGTTCTCCCTGCACACACAGTGTTGTTTCATGGAAGCATCACAAGGGATGGAGAGTGTAGATCCTGTTCACAGGAGGCCTGAGCTATTCCCACATCACTGCAGTGTAACATTAAACTGGATGATTCCATCAAAAAACTATAAACATTTCCACACGGCAGAGTGGGAGTGGGTGGTGAAGGTGCAATTTTTCTTATTGTCAAATAGCAGAAACTTCTGATTTCAGTCATAACATATCTCATGAGTCTCATATACAAGAGATAATAAAATAAAAACTTTCAACTGAGGTGTTTTTCGTTTCTCAAGGAAAAAAAAAAAAAAAGACACAAGGTTTTCCACTGGCTTTGGTTTTTATTGTGTTGGAAGCTTTGGAATAATTTTACTTGAAAAATAAATATATGAAAATTCTCTGCAAAGAAGCACCAGGCACAGGTTAAAAACATAGACCTCTAAGGAAAAAGCTTAAAGAGAAATACATGCAGTCATAAGATTATGAAAAGGCTCTTGCTTTTTCATTAAAAATGAAGTTTACATAAAATTTCTAGAAAAACAAAGGATATGAAGCAAACTCTGGATTGTCATATCATTCAAAGACATTTTAGCTCAAACCAGAACTGAACCAAGTTCCAAGCATTGCTTTAAGGACTTTTTTGAAAACTTTCATCCTCTCAGAATATTCCGGCTTGCAATTCAGACAAACGTATTGACCAGTTGCTGACATCTTTGCAGAGGGCTCTCCAGCTCTGAGACTGTTTGCATTGCTTGGCAGCTCCCTGCCCTAATCCCTATCTCTCACTACATTCATGGACAAAACCACCAGAAAAAGCCAGCACTTTTTCACTATTTTTACTGTTCATTACAGTTCTGCAAACACTAGCAAAGAGGGCAGATATTTGGAGGTATTTCAGGTAAGGTTTTGCTGCTTGTAACAAGTAGGATCTTTGTTTCCTAGTCTCCTACAGTGGACACTCATGTCTAGCCGCTGACAGTTACACAAGCCCTGTTCTTACCCAGTAGTCACGTGCAAATCACTGCCTGAGCATGGGTACATACATGCATTAATGTCTCTATGGATGGGCGTATTTAGGGGTAAGTCTAGTGGAGGGGACAGGAAGAAAGGTTCAAGAAGTTTTTAATCCTGTTTCCCAGAGCTGTGGAGCTCTTCTGATTCCCAGTGTAACATTATACTACACGAGACTGTATGCCAACCTCAGGGTACTTCAAAGAGGCTGTGATTCTTCATCTGTGATTAACATTTCCGACTTCCCAGCAGGGATGAAGAAACTCTCCCTGGATGAAACCTGAGCAGCATGCCTGACCATACCACATGGCCCTTTTGAAATCAAAATATTCTAATTTACCTTATGAAACCACTTCTAGACTTGTGGACTGGTTGGAAAAGTAACATTATTAGCTTGAATCCTAATGCAAATAGCATCCGTTTCAAAGCCACTTGAACCAGACAGAAGAAATAAGTTTTGATTCTATTTCCTGAAACAGAAGTAGTTCAATTATTAATTTCTCTACCTAACTGTAGCAATCACAAATAATGCAGGCTTTTTGCCAGTCACATGACAAGTAAATGAGAAAACCCCATCATGCCTCATCAGCAGATGATAAATCATATAATAATATAAGTTTCTCTATCCAGACACATCTAAGGAATTTGGGAATGGAGAGGAAACTTTTTAAAACAGTACTATCAATACCTGAGAAAGTCATTATGATAATGTTTTATTTATTACTACTTAAAACATGACTAAGTTATTTTTTGTTTCACATTAAGTAATACGTACAAAACTTGCATTTCATTTTCAAGGCACTCTCTTTCAAAATCACATTGCTACATTTTTAATGGGTGGGTTAACTTCCTTCTCTAACTATTGCTGGGTATTTCTTTTTCCAGCTGAAGGCAATGCATTAGTGAGGCTATCACCATCATAAACAATTGTAATCAATTTTACCCATTGATTAAACCAGTAAAGCCTCAAGCAATGTCTAACCATCTAGGAAACCAAATGGGTATTTATAACTTTCATTCATGCTCTTTTTGCATATAGATCATGAACTCATACAAGAGGTATTTTGGTTTCTGAGTTAATGTATTTGAACAGAGTGATCATTCAATTTTGCAAAAGAAGCTTATCACGAAATTTAAATAAATGTTGCAAAGTCTAACACCAAATCTCTTATTAAGACATCGCATATTTTAACATAAACATGGAACAAGTTTCATCCTGATACTTGGAACATTTTGCTTCAGCTCCTGGGCCTTGGTGCTGTCTCTGCTCCTCACATCAGTTAGAGACTTTTGCTTCTAAAATATACTAGATGCCACAGTTTTTGCCCAGAGCAGAAACAAGTGAATTATTTGTAATTATTATTAACCCACATGAATGACATTTCCAGAGTCAGTAGGCCAAAACACTGAAATAATACAAATTGCCAGTTCTTCCAAAGCAGATGTAAATATTTCCAGGGTAATAGGGCAAACAGGATTTGTGTTCCACACAGAAGACACAGATCACTTACTTTGTATTTCCCAAAATCAAGACTACCCTGTAGCTTCTGGCATCTGCTCCATATAAATTTTGTTTCAGGAAAATAAAATCCATTTTAAAGTGCAAAAAGTAGAAAAATTAACAAATTATTTAAAAAAACTTATACAATAAAAAGCAGCATTCTCTGCTACGTTGCAAACAGTGACAGAAAGATACATCAGAAGATGTCTATTTATAATCCCCCACAAAAATTTAAATTAGTCTACATACTGCCAGTAGTCATGTAAAGGAATAATAAAGGATAGCAAAATCAAGGTCATTACGCAAAAACACTTGGGAGAAAATGGGAAGTGGAAAGGCTGGACAAATCACTGGATCAGAGAAAATCTGAAGTTGTCAAAAAGACCTCCATAATTTGCCAAGGCCAGTCTTCTGCTCACAGCAGAATCAGACACAGCTATTTGCCTAGGACCATGTCCAAATGATCCATCTCCAAGGATGGATACTCCACAACCTCTCTGGTCTTGCCACTGAAAAGAAACTGTCTTAACCACCCATCATCAGGTGCACAGTGATAAGCCTTGTTTTCTCCAGGCTGAGCAACCTCAGCTGCCTCTACCACTCCTCCTGTGCCAGAGGCTCCAACTTAATCAACTTTGTGACCCTCAACCAGACTCTCCAATAAGCCCATGTGTTCCTTGTATGTCTTCTTAGACATTTGGAACATGAGGATTTTTGGGCACTGAAATTAGCGAAAAAAAATCACTTAAAGAGCAATAAAACTACTGCTAAATAAATAATTTAAAAAAAAATTAAAAAAGGTTAAATATTTCTAACAGGGCTACTCACAATTCTGCATAATTGCAGTCTTTAGTTATGTTTACTTATTTGAATTGAAAACATTGTAATCTCAACAAACTGTATTAGCATTTTATTTTTGCGCAGCCTGTGTTCATCAACATTTAGGTACTACAGTATGCTGTCAAACTGTCATGAAATACATGTTTGTCTAGAGAGAGTCCTTTATCTTTTAGTCTTCCAAAGCAAATGTGCATCTGTGATATAAGAACATAGATTTAAAAAGAAAAAATAATCTTGTCTCTTTTTGTAAGTCTTTTGGAAGTGAAATATAGTATGGGAATTGTTTTGGTAACAAAAATATGAGAAGTAAAGGTTGCACTGAATTTATTTGTACCATATCAGGCAGCTATAGCTTTAGATACATAGGTAAGAAACTAACAACTCATAAACCATACTATCTACAATTATGTTATGCCCAGTACTAAATCCTATCTATGACATTTTTAAATTTAGGGGTGGGACTTTTTGAAGGAGATAATTTTTTTGTAATTGTGAACTATTTCAAGACAATCTGGAAATGCAAATTTTCACATTAGATTTCCAGAAGATGAATCACAAATGCTTAGAGCAACTGTATTCTTCAATAAATCACTGTTATTCACACATGGTCATCCAATAGGTCTCCTTACACAATTAGGCACCTAATTGTGTGGGGAAAAAAACCCAAACAAGTGAATACCTAAATAACTATGATATTTTTGTCCATCCATTTCTTATCTTCATTCAATTTTTAATAACATATTCTTGCCTGTACCAGCTACAAAAACATTAAGCATGTGCCAATGCATTGAGCACACACATAATATTTCAGTTTAGATCAACAGTTATTGTTTCAGTGTGAGCAACATATACAGTATTTTTCCAAGTTCATACATGAAATGATTTGCCAGAGTATTTGACCAGTCAAATCTGGTTCATTCTGCTGACTGGTATTGATTCTGACCAAAGCAAACAGCGTTGCATTTTTCAAAACCTAGACTCAATAAATTCACAACTACTCTATTGAACTGACAAACCACAAGCCATGCAATACATTTACATTCACAGCTGGCATGCCTTCCCTGATCTTTTTCCCCCAGACATGAGGCTGTAATATGATTTATTCTACTCTATTATTGCTTTCTATGTCCCAGGCCATGTTTGTGCTTAGGGACACACGATGAATTCAACTGCCAGGGGCCATCACACTGCAAAAGTTAGAATATGAAGACCTGATAAGGTGAAAGTGTGATTACAGTTCCAAACTGGCTCCCAAAGAAAGTCCCCTTCACCGCAGCTTACACACCACAATTCAAAGGAATTATATGAATCAAGAGCAAAAAGTCAACCAGAAATTTTTGGCAGACTATTGAAGTAAAATTACAGAGTACATGCCAAAAACTTAATTAAAAAGAGAAAAGAGGAAAAATCTCTGTGTCGTATTATGTAAACTGATAACTAGCCTGCAATTCACTTAATTTATCAAACATTTTCATCAGCTTGGACAGAACTGTTATCACCACGTTTGTGTTTCCACAGATTGCCTACTATAGCAGCTGAGAAACAAAAATTTAGAAACAGCAGTTATGACAATTGTACTTCTCAGCACTGCCAGCTCACTGGAGTTCTTGTTGCCTGCCCCACTACTGGCAGCCAGACACCACCGAAGCTGCAGCCACTCTTGGCAACATAACCACACACCTTCCCCTTGCCACACGAGGGGGTCAGCCAAGGTGACATGGCTGGGTGCTGTTGGTGACAGATGTGTGGTGGACACTAAAGTCTAGGCTTCTGCTTGCAGTATGCTGTCATCATTACCACCCTTTATGAAGAAAAAAAGAGAACCTTTCACAGTAATTTGGAAATATTTCCTGCAGCTTGAGCCTTTGCTGGAAGGTGTCACACCCAAGTACTGCTTTGCCTCTGCAGTGCTGGACTTCTGAAGCTCAATGGGATTCCAATGATAATCATTTTGGCTGAAGGCAGGACAAGACTAAAGAGGACAAAAGTTCACAAGTTGCAAACTGTGTCAGCCCTAGCCATGAAGAAGGACAGCTCAGGAAGCTGCTTTCTGTTAAGTGGTTGACTCCCCTGTTGTTCCTGCTTGCTGCCAATAAAGTCATAGTGCATTCTGTGGACAAAAGCAAAGAACGTATTAGCTGTTCCAGCTGAAGGACTGAAATCACTTTCAAACAACTTAGATGTCAAAAAGTAAGATTTTGTGCAGATAGTTTAATTTCACAGACTCTCATTTAAGAGAGAAAAAAAAAATGTCTTCATTTATTTTAGATATATGACTTAAGCTGAGGTGAATCACAGAATCATAGAATATCCTGAGTTGGAAAGGAACCGCAAGGGTCATCAAAATCCAACTCCTCGCCCTGCACAGGACAGTGAATCACACCATGTGCCTTGTCACTCCATGTAAAAATTGGGAGAGTTGTTCTGTTCTACATATAAAGATCAGCTGGTGACAGCATGTCAGATTTGTGGTAAACAAGATAAGGACCAACCACAATACATGCGAGCAGAGCAGCATCTCTACCAGACAAACCACCTGGAATTGCAGGCTGTACTCGGTGCATCTGATCCTTCAGCTTTATCTGAAGAGCTGAAGGTCTTGTGGATGTGAAAGAGCAGACACCAGAATACTGAGCACACATTCCCCACACGTGTCCTCAAGACAGGAGACACTGCCTGCTTTGTGGAACACAAAAAGAACGAGATCCAAATCAAGATCATTTCTGCATCTGGATGTGATGACATTGAAAGCAAGTAGCCTTTAGACAAGTAAATCAAAAGCTACATATTTTTCACTTCAATATCACGAGGACATGCAGCAGACCCGTGTTTGTCACATTTAAAGGCACATAAAGGGATTAGAGAAAGACCTTCTGTGCAATTTTTTCCCCAGAACTTCTTTACTGACCAGTTAGGCACTCCTCTCCCTCCCACATATCATCAACTTTTAATGTGACTTTTTTTTCATGGCTGATGGGGATGCTGCACAGACCTGCATCTGTATAGGGCACTTCCAGGAAAATGTTTCCCCAGCACCACATGGCTAGTACTGCAGAAGTAATGGCTGCACTTTTTCCCTTTGGCAGAATTAAGTACTATCTCAGTATTGTATTTCTCCAAAAGCAGTGATAACTTCCCTTTTTTTTTTTTTCTAAAGATGCCCTAAAATATCCAATGAAACTTTAAAATAGACCATTTTGCCTCCAAAATTCCTTTGCCAAAACTCCAAATCTCTGGAAAAGAGTGATTTAGAAAATTCCTAAAACTCTAAACTTTTGACAAAAAAAAAAAAAATATATATTTTCTGGTCAGCTCAGTTCACTCCTCATTATGGCAGATTTCATGAAAAATAAAGTTATTTTTCAATACTAAACAGTTATTTCAAGTCAATATCAAAAAATTCTCCAACAATTCTCTAGTTATGCTTAAACAACTAGAATCCATCTTAAATATTCATATGGTACTTCACATCAGAATGTTTTATATTAATATGTCTAGCAATAGAGAGAGAAAGTAGAAATTATGGGAGACAGAGAACTGACAGAATAAGGTATGTTATGGCCCACTATGGGACTTGTATTACGGTTTTTGGGTAAAGCAGTGTGACTTTTCTATGGTATGTGATCTCCAGAGATGGAGATCAAACAGCAGTAATAAAAATTAAGAAAAGAATTTAGCATATATAAAACCATATTTACTAAAATCTAAGCAACATTCCTGCAACTGACACACACATATGGAAATATTCTGAGTTAGACTCCAATATGCTCCTGCTGATTTTCTTCAGTTAATCGAAGTAGATCACTCCCAACCACACAGAAACTGTCCCATGACAATACAAGTGTGTGTCTGTGCCCATTTATAATGTATGCAATATTATGCACATAATATGACTAGTAGTATATGTGAAGAGTATTTTCATCCCAAATGCCAGTCGCTGTTGATTTGAAAGATGGTTCTAGGCCCTGGAGCCTATAGATAATTTTCTTTAAAAATGTGTAAAGATCTTTTAAAGCAAGCAAATGTAGTATATTTGACTGCAATTGAAAGGTATATCCCAAACCTAAGACTTAAGACATCTGACCAGTTCCACATAGCACCATCTGAAAAGTTGTGTCTTGGCTAAAACAGTTCCCTCCTTTCTTGTGTTCTGTCTTCTTTTCCAATGAGGAGTGGGTGACCCTGAAGAGCCAGTGACATATGCTAATCATATTTCTTTTATGATAAAAATACAATCCATGCATAATTTCTGCTGAGCTACAGCATTTGGTTATTAATTTTTATCTAATAGGTCTAGTTTTATTATTTCAACCATTAAAACTTAGAGGGAAACATTTGCACTCTAAATTCATCTATTAAATAACTTATAACTATGGCAGAGGCTTGCCTTGGGTTTAATCACTTTTGGAAGACACCAGCACAAAGATTGACAGATGTAAACTGTAAGATCACTTGTTCAGTTGCAGAGTAAATCCACTAAAGTTTGAATGGCTGATAAATATTTAATGAAACAATAAGCTCCTTGAATTTTTTTATTGTAATATTTCTTTTCATATTTTGTGCCTCAAGAAAAATTTCTTATATAAAAATGCAGGAAGTAACTTAAAGCAATTTTCCAGTGTCACATTGATTTAAAATATTTCTTCTTGAAATATTCCATTCTTCAAATTGTGTCATGAATAAGCAATAATTGGAAGATTCTCTTCACTTCCCTGATTTTGCCTTTTATCACTAAGATAGGTGATGATCTGTACACAAACAATTTAAATCATTTTGTAGAATATGCTTTTGTGAAATTAATTAGTGATAAATATGCATAATGAAATTTCTGATTTAGGAGAGGTTAAAATTATTAATGGAAAAACAGGATAGAAGGGCATCTTGAAACCTCTATCCTCTATATACAACTGTAAGCTTATTGGTATTTCTGTCTTTCTTATTGTTCAAATTCATATTATTACATGGTGATATAGCAAGTTCTCACAGTAACAAAGAATGAGACATAGAAAGGGCATTAAGGAAAGAAGTGGAACACAGTTTATTCAAATTTTTGGTGAATATGGTTTCCTCCATGGATTTAAATGTGCAATTTTTCAATGCATAGGTGTTTATTTTTAACAACTGTTGGATAAAACCCTAACCCTATATGCTAAAACTATCTATGCTTACAGTAAAACCCACAAAGTTTAGGGAAATTTGATGAATCCACTTTGCTGCTCGTATCTCTCACTTCAGTGACAATCATTTATGTTAGTTTTAATCAGGAGATATTCCTTAAATTAGGACACATGGCAAGGGATTATCTCGCCTCTTTATTTTTTCAAATACTATACAGGATTTCACAGAAAACAAACAAAAGCTAAGATATATCTAAATATGAACTTTTTTTGCCTGTCTTTATAAACAGCCAGTCTCAGCCAGCCAGGGCTCAAAAATGCTTATACGCTCATGAGTAAGAACCTAAAGTAAAACTATTAAGAGCAATCTACAAAAAAAACACCTTAGGGACATAGGATTATATGGATTGCTTATATGGAATGGTTTCTGCATCCTGTATAAACATCCTGGAGCATAGGCAAAGCTCACTGATGTCTCCTTCAACCTATTCTTATATTCCTAACAAAAATGATAAAAGCAAGATAGTCCAAAAATCACAAGACAGAAAAATATATTTTGTATGCTTCTGATAGATCTCTGTGACTGCAACAGACAAAGCAATCATGAAGCCAGCATTTCTGATCAGAAGAGCATTATCTGATTGAAAGAATTGTTAGAATGTGTAACATAACTTGTATGACTCCGTTACTTTCTCTAACTTGCCACAAAGACAGATATAACAACGAGAAAAAAGCAGCCATATCCAAGGTACCAAAATACCAACATAATTCTTTCAGGACCCGGTTAGAATGTAGTAGCCTCCTACTTTATGCCATAGACCAAAGCATAATAATTTCAGTTTGAACTTACACTCCTTTTTTCTCCATGCTCCCTTGAACTACAACAAACCCAGCTCAGACATCATTCTAAGACTGTCTGGAATATGCTCATGAAAACACGTACTAGGGAGGAAAAAACAGTAGTCAGAAGTGTAAGTGCTATCGCTGGGATACTCTTCCAAAAACCTAATGCATTTGCTGGTAATGCCAGTCTTACCCCAGTGATTAAAAATGCAGACTTACATCTTTGCAAACACAGACCCACTGTCAGTGGTTCACTGGTGCATGAACTGTTGCAGCAGCTTGACCCCTACAAACTGATGAGTTCTGACATTATCCTCCCAAAAGTCTTGAGACAGCTGGCTGATGTCATTGCAAGGGTTTTCTATTGTTTTTTAGATGCTTTGGAGACTGGGGAATACACTAGAAGACTGAAGGAAGCTGATGTCAGCCCGGTCTACAAGAAGGGCTTAAAGAAGGATCCAGGTAATTATATACCCATCAGTCTTGTTTCAATCCCTGTGAAAGTTATGGAACAAATATCCTCCTGGGAGCTATCACAAGTCAAATGAAGCACATGATTGGTAAAAGCCACTGCAGATTCGTCAAGGGCAAATCATATTTGGAAAACTTGACTGTCTCCTATGACAAAGTAACCAGCTTGGTTGGGGTGCAATGAGTGGTGGTTACCATCTATCTGAGTTTCTCCAAGATTTTCCAGACACTTTGGAACAACCTTCTCCTGAAGAAACTGATATGTTACACCCGCCTGTCTTGGTCTGTACGAGAGAGTTGTGTGGTGGGTGGGGAACTGGCTGACAGGTCTCACTATTGTACACACCCTGACGTAGGAGTTTGAATTTTGTAATGTTGTGGGGCTGGGTTAGTTTGAGTACCTTTTGGGTTTTTTTCCTCTGATATCACATGAAGTATAACTAACCTTCAAAAAATATGTTTAGATTTCATACCCAGTCTGTCTCACACATTCTATTTGCATCCTCTTGTGTGAACACTCAGGCTACCTAGTTGTGGTTATTATCTCATAGCAATCTCCATATCTGTTTCCAAGAGGATTTGTCTGCTCTTCATTAGCCAAGGTCAAATAGGACTAATGCTTGGAAGATTTGTACCTCATTAGCATTATCTTTATTGCCATTATTTCACAAGCTAACAAAACAAAAAGGAATTATTCCCCAGTTACTCCCAAACATTCCTACCCTTCTCATTAGTATTGGCATAACCCTTTTCTCTAAGGCAGTTCAGAGCACAGTTCTTGAAGGAAAGGCTGACAGCAGCAAAATTATGGTACCAAGAGGGACAGGCAGAAAACACTCTCCTGATTTATAATCAGATTCTCTTATTGTAACAAGCACTTTCTCATTGCTGAGCTACTTAGGTCAGCTCATGTAATTTGTCACGTACTAGAAACTACTCTTTACAGCTGACAATGAAGGGCATGTTTCCTCCCTATACTTAGTTCAGAATTTTAACCACCAAATGCTGTGCAAGGTCTTTGGGGTGGTATTTTAATTGAGTTCCTAATTAAAAAAAAAAAAAGAAAAACAAAAACAAAAACATTCTGAGCATCACTGATCTCTGCAGGAATTATCTATTTTACACCTCTGAGTGATAAGGAAGGGTAAAGAAGAGTTTCAGGATGAGACGTGACATGGAGTCTCACATGCTTTAGGTCTCAGTGTGCTTTCCATATAAACCTTGGTGATCTTTGCAATTTATTCATATCCAAATGTATTCAAGAGAAAAACTGGTATGACCAGTTTTGAGGTAGACAGACCTAGAAATAAGGCACCTGAAGTGAGTAGGATTTTCTACAGAAATTGAAATAGACATAACCTCTTAGCGATAGCAGTCCTTTTGTGGAGCATCAGAGCATTTAGTTGCAGTTTCCCTTGATTTCTCATGAGTGATTTCTAGTTGTCTAGTTCAAGCTGGCACATATACAAACACAAGTACGAAATTACTATGATGCCTGGGGAGTATTCAGATAATGGAGGCATCAGACACTTAGCTACAATTACTTGAAGCAAAACAGGGTGCTTTAGGTAAAGTCAGATTCAAAAGCAGGACTTATCGCACTGCATTAATCAGGGAAACAATCACCTCCAGAGGGTGATTCATCTGACTTAATTTGTGATAAGATATTGTAGCATAAGATAGATCACTCTCTTTAGATGTTTATTTCATCAGCTCATTAGGTGTTATTTCATCAGCAAGTTAATGACTTGCCTCCATATTTTTAGGTGTCCCTGACAGAAGAGAGAAATTCCCACCTTGGGCACCAACAAGGGCTTCCACATCACCAGACTTCAAATGCCTAAGGATCTAATTTCCTGAGGTCCTTTTTTGTAGAGAGAAGAAAATGCAGAACGCTAATTTTAAATTACAGTTTTGCACAATTTCTTTGTTGATTCTTTTTTGATTCTGACCTCTAAGTAAAAAGCAAAATAATCTCAGAATGGCATTTTGTGTGCATTTATGTGAGGCAGCCTAATAGCAGAGGGTAGGTATTTAATACAGCTTCTCTCTCAGGAAAAAACTCGTCAGTGCAATCGGTATTCCAGTTCCTTGGAGTTCATAAATACGATGTCTCAGAAAACCATGTGATAAACTCACTGCTCTTCTGCCAAACCTTCAACACATCTTTGAGTCTCACTAATGAGAAAGGTGCACAGGAGCTCACAGACATCATTTACACATAACCAGGGTGGCAACAACTGGTTATGCTTAGAGAGGTGATCCACTACTTCTACATCCTGTTTGACCACGCAAGACAGCTGATGATAACACCATATCCTACCAGCTAATCCCCTGATGCCAATGACCTAGAAGGCTCTTAAGTGCAGTGGTTTCACTGAACTTGGGACAAATGGGCCCTACGCAGTAATGACCATAGAGCTGAGTAACAACAGCCTGCAACAGCCTCCATCTTCTAATGGCAGCTCCTCTGGGCCACTGGGAGCACCACAGAGCACACAGGGCTCCAGGGGTTTGGCTTGCCATTGTACAGTTCTCTTGTAGCAACACATTAAAGAAATGCACAAAAGTTATAAATAAAGGTCAGCTGGGATGCAAGCTGTAGCAGTCTAGCTAGAGTTTTATAAAATCTTTCTATTTACCTTACAGGATTCATTTTTTCCTGTAAGAGGATTTGACAACTTTTGAGTATGTCCAGTCATAACACAGAGGAGATGATGCTGTCCTTTTATCATGCTCATTACTTGGAAAAATCCAAGTTTCCAAGGCAGAAGATAGTAAAGATATCTTCACTACTTAGTACATGATCTTCACATTTCACAGTATAATAGGCAGCCTGTAGGGAAAGAAAGGAGCCCACAGCTGATGCGACTGATTGATACAGCTCACACATTGATGTCATAACTAGCAAATAGACACTGCACTTAAAAACCCGACTACCAGAAGTAATGAGGGCATGACAAAATTCAGAGAAAATGGAATTTCAAGCTTAGATTTGCTTTTTTATTTATTTGTTTTTGGGGTTTTTTCTATCTTGACTGACTTAGGGTCACCTAACTGACTCGTAATTTGACTACAGGGCTGATTGAAATAAGTTTTATTTGACCCTTCTTGCAACCCCTTCAAGAACCACTCAGAAATGGCAGTCTTTCCTTGCAGCTACAAATATTGTATTAATCCACCCAGGAGAAATGGCTTATCCAGGAGTGACAGTCTGTCATGTCCTTATCTGACCTCATCAACTGCTGTTGTAGGGGGTTGCCAGAGGAATCAGTCAGTGCCTTTCTGATTGATTACAATATTGATTTTTTTGCTTCTTCTACTTAAAAAAAAAAANCAACAGTGAAACCCCCAAAACAAATGATCCATCTGACCAATCTCAAAACCATTTCAAATGTTTGCAAAGAAAAGGCTGGGGTCCCTCGACAGCTCCAGAGTATCAAGGACTGAGAAGGTATTTGGAGTCTGTTCTTCACACAAGATTTTGGCCTCCTTTAGTTTTACACAGGCTGCTCCACAGCACTGAAAGCACACAACAGTCACTCTTCCAGTAGGGTTTATCAAATACCTCTTTAAATTGGTATTTCATTGTACACCAGAAATAAGCAAAGTAGATTGTAAACCTGCAAAAACCATGACACTTTTCATGTCTCCGTATAGGGATCTTAAAACCGTTCTTGAATGCGAAGAACCAACTAAACTAAAACCAGTTTATTTTGTATTCCAAGAGTAAGACTGATTTTTTTAACAGTATACTTTATTAATATTAGAGAATTTTTCTAAAGCTTGGTAACCATTTTCCTTTATCAAAGGTTCTGCAGCAATTATATTCACTCTATTTATATGTCATGTAATTAGAACCATGGAAGACATTGGAGTGAGGCCATTAATATAAGCTTAAAAAATGCCTGCATAGACTCCCTGCTAGTAGCAATCCATCATTTAGGATTTCCATTTGAAAGCTGTTCTAACTTGATTGTTTTTATTTAAAACCTACCCTGCTTGGTGAAGCTCCACTGACACTGGAAAGACTAAGAGGTGCAAAATAGCATGGTAAGTGGCACTTTGCAGTGTTATGATGGGATTTAACAATAATAGTTCAGGATATTCTATTAGCTAAACTAAAAACCTGCAAGTTCAACAAAATGCATGAAGGACAAAAACTCATCTTAATTCAGAGTGCCGTAGTTGTAATGGAACAAAAGTTATGATTATACATGGAAAAAATTGCTCAATGTCTTTTTAGTAAAAAATGTTTAAATGTTTAAAGGTTCAAAGAAGGAGGATGCAGATGTGCATTAAGGAATTTGTTTCTTTTAGATTAGATCAGTGACTTTATTAAAATTCAGTAAACATTAATATGTTACTCTAGGTATTTTGATTTGATATTTAGCACTCTGAGTCACACACTTCATACCTATTAAAGTATATTCTACCTTTGTATTGAGATTAAAAAGTGATTATTTAAAATTATTATAGTCACTTTACATAGAGGTAACTATATAGGACTTTCTGATAAAAATATATGTTTCATTTAAATTTGGAGGCATCAGAGCAGTGAATTTCATAATTGTTTGGAAACAGATCCATTAATTAACAATAAAAAAGTTGCATTCCCAATCTCCACTATAAAAAAAGAGAGAAATTAAAAAAACATAAACATTTGTTTATTTTGTAATCTGTATTACAAGTCCTAAAAATAATCCCAAACAACCACACTCTCACCTTCCCCAGAAGAGCTAAAAAACAAGCTGATTGTATATAACATTAATTTCAGAAATTAGGTGTCAGAAGCATGTAAAAATAATTTCTGAAACTTGCATGCTTTGATATCTTCTTGGAGTTCTATCACTTTCATGAAGCTACAAGATTTATTTGTTGTTTGCTGATGCGTCTTAAATTCATTTTGCAACAGAATTCAAAAAAGAAAAAAAATAAACTTTAATTGTGTCCAAACCATGAAACATGACAACTTAAGTGTTCCTTTCCAAAATATGAGCATTAATCAATTCAAGACATGATTTTTTTAACTAACTCATTGGTATTAATGATGCTTTCTCATTAAATAGGCAGTTGTGTCAAATATGGTAGATTAGACTCTTCCAAAATGGATACTTCTAGTTTTCAGTGGAGGATTAATATTGATTTTACCTTTGTAGTCTTAAAAGCTTGTGATAAACAATCCATGTCATTCAGAAAAATAAAAGGACTCATCTCCAAAATACTCATTTTTGTTGACATGTATTCTAGCAGGCTTTACTACTACACAGTTAATTTTCCCAGAAGACACATGAAACTGCAAAATAGAGGAAAACCATAACAGTCACACATAACATTTGTAAAAACAATACATGCAAAGGCAATGCAAATGCTCCTATCATTTTCAATTATACTGAAATATAAAATAATAGTTACATAACTAGACTCAACAAATCTAAGGTGATGCAGGGCACTGTCATGACATCTGATATTTCTCTGGATGGATTCAGATCAAGGTTCCAAATAGCAGAGCTGGTGTGAGGATCTGGGGGTGATCTGGGAAGAAGTTACTTGTTTCTACCAGCTTTTCTTCAATGATTTCTTGAACCTGGCACATGAAATTGTCACAAAGGCAGTGGAAGAGTGATGTCTGGGTAATACAAGACCCCAGGTTAATTAACATACAGGTAACTGGGTGATGTATAACCTCAGTCTCAAAGGAAGACATTTAAATGCATATGCAGAGGACACTAGCCAGGCTTTGGAGGTAAAAATTAACGTTCCCTTTGTTCAGCTTCCAGACATCATCTGTCTCTAACTCATACTTGCAAGACCACATTTGTAAGGGAAAGAGCTAAAAATACGATATTTGGCTAAAAATAGAAACCCAGCCCACATTTCTTTGGTGTCTATATTAATCTTGTGGACAGCAAGCTGAGCATGAGCCAGCAGTGCCTTGGCAGTAGTGAGGGCCACCAGCCTCCGGGCTGCATTAGCAGAGGCAGCGCCAGTCACTGAGGGAGGGGATTATCCTACTCCACTCAGCATTCCTTGGTTCACTGCTAAAGCCCTTTTCTCAGTTGAGGTTGCCCCACAGAAGGCAGCAGGTCGATAGACTGAATCAGGTTCAGCATGGGGCTGCTGCCATCGCAGGGAGATGGACCCGTTCAGCCTGAAGAAGACATTGTGAGCTCAGCAAAGAGCAGTCCCCCAGCACCCACAGGCAGGCTGGAAGAAGACAGGCCAGGAGCTTCACGGTGGGACATAGTGGGCAGATGAGACACAATGTGCATAAAATGAAACAAGAGAGGTTCAGACCAAATAATATTTTTTCCCTCAGGAGGAGGATCAATCCTTGGAAGAAATTGCCCACAAAGGCTATGCAGTCTCTCTACACCCTTGGGAATTTTCAAGATCTATATGGATAAGACCCTGAACCACATGACTCTAAACTCAAGCTGACTTCTCTTGAGGTCCCATCCAACCTGAACTATCCCACCATACAACTATTCCTTTGATCAACATGGGCAGCAAAGATTTTTCAGACCTGAGTCCAGAACAATTCCTCCAGTGGGTGCTACACTTCTGAAGCTATGCTCTGTCACTGGTCAAAGCTCACCTCTCTATGACAAAATACATATGTCTACCCTCTTCCTCACATCCTCCCATCACTGGGCATATGGTTTACTCATGCCTGCAAGTGCCACATTGTGTGCTGGGGTCTCAGTCCCAACACGCAGCCCCAGCAGATGGGGCCATGTCATCATCAGAAAGCCTAGTGCAGGATGCCAGGGTTGGAGCATTGTTATGTCTCTGGGTGGAAGAGGGAAACCCTATGGTTTCAAATTTAGGTGCTTAAAAGGGACCTACTGCCTTACCCCGAATATTTTAATGATGTTTTCTAGCAATGAAAGCTTTCTAGCAATGGAGTGCATAGCACTGAGAATGAACAAACCTAAGCCCCAATCACCCAGAATACATCTTGCTTCCCTGATAAGCATGAAATAGTCACTAATCCACTGTGTCTTCCTGGATATCTTCAAGGTAGCATAAAAAAACTTGGATGAAAGTGAAAAGTTGCTCAAAAGCTAATACATCCTGAGAGCTGCCCTCTGGTACCACTCTTAATTACATAAAGAACTTTTTTCTGCAGAAACAAGTTACTAACAATGGCACAAAATAAATAAAAATGCATGAAACAAAATTATAGCTTACATGTAAAAAAAAAGTAGATAAATATTACAGTGTTAATTGTAAGAAGGTCATGTTTCTACAGCACTGACATTTTATATAGCTTAAAATCTAGCAAAAAAATTGTACACTGAGAATCAGGTGGGCTGTTTTCTAACCATAAAAATATTCTTGGGTTCATTAAGGTTTATTGCAAATACAGACTTTCATTTACATGAATCACCACTGAGGGCAAGAATTTTGCTTATCTGCCTCCTGTGGCTTATTATTTTGATTTTAAAGAAAATAGTTCCTCCGTATTCTGACCATGGAAAGCTTTGCATAACTATAGCTATTCAAATCACAAAGACATGGCAAGTAAAATGTATCTACAATAAAGATACCACCTCTTAAATAAAAGAGGATTGTTATAGACAATAACAGATGATGATTTTACTTGAACAACATTCATACAGCTATAATTGTGTTAACTACTGTGTTTCAAGAACATTAAGAAACCCTTGACTACCAAGTTTTCAAATAAGTCATAGAATGTCCTGATGTCCTAGTTTTCAGCCAAGGAAGAGAAGGATTGGAGTCTGGAGTTGTGTGGGTCTGCCCAGGTTGTTATTCTGTACCACCCATGTAATTTCTGAGGTCAGAACTAAGGGGTTCTCAATTCCATAAAGAAAGCGGATGTGGCTTCAGGTGAAATTAAAAGCAGACGCATGAACAGGTGCCATTTTGTCCCCTTCTTCCAAAAACAAAACTAACAAACAAAACAAAAACTAAAGCAAAATCACAAAACCAAACCAAAAAAAACTTCAAAAAAACCAGCCTGGTGCCTAATTTATTTACATCTTCCTCTAAAGATACCAGTCTCTCTTCACTTTGTCACACCCCATCCAGCAAAAGGTAGCGTAATCTGAATTAAGGACATGTTCCCTTGCGTTTCTGTGATGCAGTCTGGCATCTGGGGAAAACTAAGGTTTGGACCAATCAAAATATTGTCTAGGCATCACAAAGATTACAGGTAAGTGTACAGGTATACTCACCTAACCTGCGGTAGATGGAAAGAACATGTACTTTTAATGAACTATCCATTGTATCTGCAAATAGACATCTAAAAGAGGTAGACTAATTATACCCCAAAATTGTTGTGAGTTATTTTCCAAAACCTAATGATGCTAGATATTGTAACAATCTAGGTTTGGTCAGCTGACTCCTCTGTATCTTGTGCCCTAAGGAGTATCTTATTTGCAATATTCTACCAGGTGGCTGGGAACCAGGAGGCCTCAGTTCCGCAGCCCTAAAGGGTTGTGGCAGGTGAAACTCCTTAAACAGTCAGTGGGATTTGGCAAAAAAATTAGCAATTCTCAGCAAAGTGTGACAACAGTTAACTGAAGGTTTCTGTCCTAGGGGCTATGGAAATTCATACAAAGAACTACATTCCATATTCTACTGAAATCATCTATCCCATGGAATAGTTAAACAGTATTAAATAATACCAGAAGAAAGGAAGCAATCCTGTAAAATAATCATCATCTTTAAGATTATGTTAAATGCTATACATAATCTCTCTGAGATAAGTCACAGTCAGGGATTCTAAAGCCACAGAAGCAAATCTTCCTGAAGTTTGGTGCCTATTATGTTAATGCAGCGATGTTTGTTTTGTTTTGTTTTCTCCAATTCAAAACTGTTACTATAGGAACCCTATGGTAACATCTAAAATTTTCTTTTCTTTTGGATGAAAATATCAGAAAATTGATGGATAAGTTGTTTAGGTAGAACAATAGGGCATTTGATATTTAATCTGCAAGCACTGAATAAGAAGTATTCCAAGTAATGGCACAGTGCTATTATCATATCACTTAGTAAAATGGCAGGAAATTATTGTATTATTTACATCTCGTTGGGTCCATGCTATTATCACAGAGATGCCTTTAAAGATGACATTTAACATACTTCTTTTACACGGCAAAGTAGTTAAAAGCACATTCAAATTTTAAAATGTTTCTAATCTCTTGACAGCTCACTGAAGCATTCTGTGGGCCCCGCTGCCTCTCCAGTGGTTAACTACAGCTCTAAAACTTCTTGTAATTATGAACGTTGCAGTCACACTAAATTAGACTGACAGTTGAAATACTGATTACTAAGGACTTATTAAGGACTACTTTGCAACCAATTATGCTGACATTTGACTTGATTTGACAGTTGAATTGACTGGAAGATTCCTCCAAAACAGTAGAGAAGAATTTCATTTGTATCCTTATAATTTTTAAGATAATTGTTCAGGACAGATTCATTAATATACCACTACAAAATTTATTTTTAGCCCAGGTTGGAGCACCTATGTTTGAAATGATAGACAAATAGTAAAAGCATGTGGTCTTTAGTATGCATGTAGCCAGTTACATTTTCAGTTTTGGTGAATGCTACCATGGGATCTCAGGGAAAACAAAAAAAAACAAAAAAACAAAAACAAAAACAAAAACAAANTTGAAGTGGGCAATATATGTATTGGAAACAAGTTATGAACATCTCTTAAGTTTGTCTGAGAGCTACATGTTCTGAATTTGTCACCTATACCTATTACAGCTAAGAAAGTTTGATTTCTGTTACCTCTGGTCTGTTACAATCAGGAGGCAAAACAAACAAGTATATTAAACATATAAAACAAAACAAAACAAAACACCACCACAACAACACCACCCAGAAAATTTAATGCCAGTCTCCAGGAATATTCATTGACCATCCACTCAAGCAAATCAAGAATACATTTTCAAGTTGTGAAATATTTTTCCTGTAAAATGATCAAAATTATTAAGTGAGATTATACCTATTTCCACTGTTGTACCATTACATGTAAATTTACTGCCATTATATTGTTTCCCTGTAATTTCTAAAACATTCCTGCAATTTAGTGAATTTCACCTGGAAATTCTCTGAAACATATACTCCTCTTTTAATGTGCAAGAAAGAAGTAGCAGAAAAAAATCTTTGCTTTAAGCTCAACTGGTATAATTTCAAAACAGAATATATAGCATAAACTTTGGTTTAGTAGAAAGTTCACAAACATTGCTTTTCAAAAAATCATCTTCTCTAAAGAGGTGACTATACACATAAGGAAAATTATTTCTTCAGTCAAATCTGTTATGCCTTTTAGCCACAAAAGAATTAATGAAATATTTTCACGATATTTTAAAAGTTATTCTAGGATATAAGATATGTCATCAATTTATTACAAATTAATAAATAAAGGGCAAATACTTTAGGCATGGTTTGCTCATTTTTATTTTGATAAGCTGCCTTGCAGAATCCAATACAAAATTCCATGGAGAAAAACAGTTAAGTAGGATTCAAAAAAAAACATTCCATTTCTTATAAGGTACTGACTCCCTTGCATATTTCCAGGACTATAACAACTTCAGAGATGAAGTGAATGTTGAGGTCATTATAGAAACGGAGAAAAAACAGTGTAGTTGACACAATAAACAGAAAAAACATGACCAGAATTTGGAGTAGGTAGGTAATAGTCTTCATTTTTCATTAAAACGTGCTTTATAAGGGTTGTTATAATTTCCTAAAATTAGGTAAGGCACAGATACCAAGCAGCAGGGTTTTCTCACAGGACTGCATTTCAACTCCTTCATTTCTTGTCTCAGGAAAAACCAAATAAACACAAGTAAGTCCGCTGTTCTTCAGCGCTAAAAATTACTAGATTTTTTTCCCAAAAACTCAAGGGTGTTAGAATCAGTTATACTTTTTCACAGCTCCAGCACATAGGCAAAGAACAGGATAGCCAAAGATGCTGAACACACTCTATATTATGCAAATTATGTCTTATACTGGGTATAGAAACCCTTATGTTCATTAATAGCAAAACTTAAAAAAAAAAAATAAAATTGCAAATCCTTGTCGAAGACATCTAATCACAAACAAGGAAATAGATAAATAAGAATGGATCTTTTCATTTTCCCATTTATAAAAAATTATTCACATCTCTTCCTTATCTGAACTATAAAAATGGCTTACATTTTTACTCTTGGCTCAGCAAAATAGGTGCTTCGTAATTTACAGAGATGCTGAGATGTTGATTAGAATACAGAGAAGGCTCTGGTATAATCACTCACAAAAGAGATTCCAGACATGTTATAGCATTTCCATCATTACCATATGAACATCATACTAGGCAGGATAGCTAGAGTCTCTGTCAATTAGCCTGTTTGCATGTATAGCCAGGAAACATTTTCTTATTTACTCATGTATGATTTATAGGATGAGATAACTTATATGTCAGTTGAAAAAAATAAATAGTTAACTGCAAAATGAAGTTAAACTTAACTATAAAATGAAGTTTTAAGCTTTTGGAATATAATCTATTTATTCCAATCTCCAAACTCTGACATACATAGTTGGTTTTGAAGATTAATCACCCTGGAATAGTTCTTTAAATGTAGGTTCACATGGGAGGTCGTATGACTACTCCTTTCCATTGTTAGTGTGGAAAGATAGACTTCAAAACTTTGGGTAGATAGCAGATTGAAGTAGCCATTGTTTTCTTGGTCCTGGATGTCTATCACAAGCACAACAGCTAAAATTAAGTTACAACTGATGGTGGACCCTTTGGTTATGCACTGAGCTCATCAGCTACCCTGGGGTTGGGAAAGTGGAACCTGACTGAATTTTGTTTACCTAGTAACCGTCTTCCCTTAACTTTGATTACAAATGATTTGGTCAAAAGATTACCAAAGGCCTTATGGCAGCTTAACGCATTTCTTGTATTATTAGTGTCTCTTGATGAACTGCTGCTCAATGGGGCTATGTCTTTACACCTCAAAGAATTATTCTAAAATATTTTTGTAGGGAACTTACACAAATTTTACTTATTCCTATACAATGATCAGCAAGTATTATACATTTATTTTCTCATTTTTCTCCACTTGAATACAGGTTTTGTTAGTGGCAAAGGTGGTAATAATTGGACTGGGAAGGAAAAACAGCTTGTGAATGGAGAAGAGAATTCAAAATTACATCTAAAAGCTTCTTTGAAGATTTTTTGACACATAAACATAATTTCTCTTCTCAAGGTCACTATTGCTGTTTGAAAAAATTACCCCAAACAAAATAATTTGGCTTGTGAACACTGAAAAATCAACCAGGCATTTCAGGAGTGCTTCCAACGTCCTTGGATGGTTTGGCAACTGGGAAAATCTATGGTTAGAGGTGAAAATCAGGGAAAATAAGCAATAATTAAAAGTGCAAATGATGTTTGGTCTTCACAAACGCTGGAAGGGAAATTTCAAATTAAAATAGATTCTGGAAGAGTGTGATATAAAGAAAAAATACAGCTCTTTCAAAAAAAAAAAAAATTAGAAGGAACCAACACCTAATTTAGGGATACAGAGATGATTAAGGGATTAGATTATCTGAAATATGAGAAGATGCTGAGAAAGCTGGAATTTTTCAGCCTAGAGTAAACAAGGCTCAGGGTTATTTTATCCATGTGTATGAGAACCTCATGGGAGAAAGAAGAGATAATGGAGTCAGACTCTTAGTGGTGACCAGTCAAAGCTTAAGAGGCAATGGACACAATCTGATATACAGAAAATTCTACTTTAACATCAGAAAAATATTTTTACTGTGGAGGTGGTCAAAACCTCGACGAGATTACAGAGATAGGTAATCCATTCTTGGAAATATTCAAAAGCCAGCTAGATAAGTCTGTGAACAACCCACTCGTGGTTGATACTGCTTTGAGAATTCTGGAAAACTCAATTGTTCACTGTCTTTACCTCACTTGCTGGTAACAGGAATGACTGTTTATCAGAGATGAAAAAATTCCTATGTTCTGGTAGAGCTGTGTCTTGGTTCCATCCAGGAAAGGTTTAATTTTTGCAGTGGCCAAGAGGAGGCATGTCCAGGACCTGGAGGTTTTTCTATACCACCTCACATCATTGCCAGGGGTGAGGGGAAGGGAGTCTCTTCCAGAGAGAAGGGATCCCTTCTGGGTCAGCTGATAGAGGGAGCAGCTGGCTATTGTTGTTTCTGTGTGGATCACTTACCTCTTTCTTGTACCCTCTGTCACTAGTATTGTTGCTGTTACTGTTCGTTTTCTAATCTCACTGCTGTTTCCAGTGAGTTGTTCTTATCTCAACCCACAAGCTTCAGCCTTTGTACCTCCAATTCTCCTCTCTATCCTGTCACAGGGGAGAGAAAGGGGGAGCAGGGGAGTGAGCAGAACACGGTTTCAGTGGGAGTATTAAATTGCAGAATACCATTCCTAAATCACAACAAACCAAACCAAAAGTGGTGTCAAGTGCATTTTTCAGATAGAAGTAACTAAATACCCAACAGTATGTGGGTGCTTCAAATTAGGCATTTAAAGCAGCTTCTAAAATTTGGTCAGATGAATAACTCTCAGTATCTCCCTAGGGGTCCCTGGTCCCCAACTAGGGACTTGGCTGAACAAAATCATCTAATATGTTTGAGATTCCCTGGGGTTTAAGACACTGGCAATATGTCACTTCCTACAGAAGCCCTGAGTTCCCCTAGATTGTCATCTGGAGTCTATTTGGGATACTGTGGATCTTCTCAAGTGGTCCTTCATACTCATAATCAGGCAGCTGAGGCATACTGCTAATACCCACTGACTACAGCAAGGTGGAGGCACCTAGCACATAAACAGAGATATATACAGACATACTAGTTCAGGTGTCTTAATTTTTGAGCTAAATCTGACACATATGGATTCTAACAGTAAGTAAACGTTTTGTAAATCTGTGCTTAAGTTCCCTAATGCGAGAAATATTTCCTGTATCTTTAGTGTCTCTCTCAGCAAGTCTCTGACTTTAAGACTTTTGTTTCTACTATTGTAAAAATGTTGTGTAATGAAGAGGGACCAAGATCTTCAGCTATAAATTCATATGCAGTAAACAAAATTACCCTGTGGTTTTGTGCAACTAAACTCAGGAATATTCTCAGTATCTTTAAATAACCTTTTTATTCCATGGAAGAACAAAAATGTTGAGACCAGTGAGAGGGACAGAACTCATAAGTGAGAGGAAATTTATTATGGAAATAGGTGAAGAATGTTCCAGTTGCTTCAGAATCTATTGCATCAGATGCAAATGTCTATTTATCTTGTTGAAGGAAGTTTGGAAGTGAAAGGGGACAATTATGAAGAATGATCACATTCTAGCTGGTAAAAAAAAAGCTTCACCATGTTCCTGTTGTCATTATAATTTGCTGTTGCATCAAGTTCTAGATCACAAATAATCTATAGTTTAGGATGCAATAGTTGCATATCAGTCTATTTAAAAAATTCATAAAAAAGAGTAAAAGCAAGAACTTTTTTTTCTAAAATGAGTACAATTAAATATACAAGTAAATAAATAAAAATTTCTCATCACAATGCATTGCAAACATTTTTTTATCAAAGGTTTTATAGTCTTCACTGCTCTAATGTCTGGAAACTTTTAAATATTTCATCCTTTTTTCTTTGGTTTCTTCAGGTCTGCAGTTCAATGAAAAGAGACGGATTAGGCAATTTTCCTCTGTTGAAGCCCACTATATCTTCCAAATCAGTTAAATCATTTCCCAGAGGTGTACAATCCTTACAAGTAACTTCATATAGCAGGGAGTTTTTTCTAGGTGATTAGTTGAGCTTTGAAAAATGCAGACATTTCCTCCACTTAGAAAGATATCCTTTGGAACTAGGAGGTACTCAGCAATTGCACATAATGAAGGCTGCACATTAATCAATATAGCAAATTAACTTCTTTCACAATCAAATTGAAAGATTTCTACCAAGGTCAAACTAATATAAGCAGTTTGCCAGTTCTCTTGCCACTCCTGTTGATTGCACTTGCACAACCCACGATTTCCATTTATACAGGAAAGTCATTATTTGAAGTTATGCACTCACAGCTATCCACTTTAAAAACCTGTGCAACTTCTTATACATGGAATTTATCGTAGACCAGCAGAAAGGAGAGGATTTCATGGAAGCCTTTTGTTAAAGCACTGCAGAGCAAAGCACTCAATGAAGAGAGCTGAGCATCTTGCATTTCCTTAGCAGAGTCCACAGCACAGCACAGGTTGAGTGACAAGAAGGTATCATTTTAGCCTTATCTACAATTGCCATTTTAGTAAGATGCTGAACCCACACTGAAAACTGACAAATGCAATATATTTGAAACACATTAACTCCATATAACAAGAAAAACTCTTTCACTTAAGGGTTGCTTATTGGCCGCGGACATTGTCATATCCCAACACACACCATGGCTAAATACTGTATAACTTACACATCCAGTTGTTGCTTGCTGACTACATTGCTAGCAATTTAAATGGGAACCATGAAGTTAAAGAGACATTTCTAAGACAACATTAAAGATAGCTTTTTCAACACCCTCAATAATTGCCTTTCCAAATGCCATGCCTTTGTAGTACCGAAAAAAACTTCTAAATCCAAAAGACATGGCTGTGGTTTTGGCTCATTTTGTACAAATGATTTTATACTAATTAATTTGGTTTTGCAGGAAAACATGTAAAATCATGAAATCCAAGCTAGGGAGAGCGTACAGTTGCATTATTCTTGGCAAAGATTACAAGTGGAACTCTAATTCTAGATGTGGGAGTAAGAAAAAACCAAAACAGTTCTTGTCTTTCAGGTCTGGGTACTTCATACTGGTCACACTAAACTGAAGTAGGAATGGGTGGTTCATTCTGTCATGAACACTCTGCTATAGTGGCATTTGATCCTTTTGCTTTCCACATATCAACACAAGAAGAGAGAACATCAGCTATATGGACCTGATTTGGGATTAATGAAAGTACAATCTGGTGTATTCTGTGTGAAAGAGTAAGCACAGAGTACAGCCTTGCCACAAATATATGCAAAATCTACAGTGACAGAACTTCTTAGCTCGTTAATAGGTGCACAAATTCACTATGGTCTCTGGCCATAGGATCTGAAATAAGAAGATGCACTTCAGGGTGGACAGAAATCAAGCCTCTGAAATATTTTTTAACATCTGATAAGTTAAAGCAGTGAAAATTTTTAATATTAAGACAATTTTAATCATATCAAATGCTATCAATAAACCACTATTTTATAAAAGTGCAAGGTTTTTTTCCTTAAGGCCATGTAACTTAAGAGACATTTAACCATGCTAAAAGCTATGTTCAATGACTATTGCAAAGACATCCACGTAATTAGGATCTAAGCATGCAGACATTATGTTAGAGAGCTGGGAGCTCTTGGCATGCATAAATACAACTGTGAAAGTGCACATGCCCTTTTACAAAACACTTGGCCCTGTATTAAAAAATATAGTAATCATCCAATGGAGAAACCCAAACTTTGGAGAAACAGATTGCCATCCCTCTCCTGTAACAGTAAACTCCCACTTTCTTTTCCTTGGTTCAACTACTGATTTGTTACAGTTATTACACAGAAACTGTTCACTGTTCAAGAGGAGAACTGAACATGCCCCTCCGTGCAGGCACATAAATGGGATGTGTCTGAGAGCCCTTTATCCAGATATTTGTCTAGAGCTTATTTTATATTTAAGTCACAGGAGAGATAGCAGGAACGATTGTTTTGTGGTAGGTTTTTTTAATCCTTTCCAAAATAAATACCTCAATATTCTTTTCACTTAAGATTCTAATTTTATTAAACTATTTCCAAAAGCTCTACTCCTAAAATCATTACTTACTTGCTCAGATGCATTATGTCTACTAAGTGCTGTGCAATTTCATCAGTGTGTCATGTATCAACAGATGTTTTCAATTCATCTTTAACAAATTAGTTGGCTGTTTAGCTTGACGATTCATGCTACCTGAGCAAAATGTTAAACAAAAATCGGCATTAGTTTTTCATGTTCCTGAAGTCTTAAAATATTTCCATTATAGCTCTCAGAAAATACCAGTAATAAGGGAAGCGAATAGCAGGTCTTTCCCCTTATGAACAAGACACTGAAGATTAGTAACCAAATGTACTGTTTGATGCTCAAGCTGAAATTTGGGAAAAACAGCAATGTTTGATTCTGTTGTAGTTTTCATCTGGTAAGCTTAGTTTAAAAATGAAGCTTATTATGTTACCAACAGGAATACCAGTTTTTCCATAAGAAAGTATAAATGCTCCATTATAGAAAACTATGTAATAAACCTCAAAGAGGAAAATTGCTTCCAAGTTTGAAATGTCTTTTCTCATGAATTTAATCTATAAATTAGAATATTACAAAACCCTGCTCTTGAAGCATACTGCCAGGCAAAAAATTATCAGATGCCTTTAATATGGTGAGTTTAGAACAGTTTTAATTTGCCATGGACTAGAAGAGACAGTAAGAGAGGACAATCAGAACTGCCAAAAATGTGAACTAGGAGTCATTGTGGCAGGATTATAGGCTGTGTTTTTTCCACTTACTGCCTGGCACATTGTCAGCTGCTCCTGTGATTTACCATATTTTTCCCTCTGTGTATCAAAATGAGGAATAGTGCACCATTTTCATTCATGATCTGTGCCACTCATACTATAAATACATGAGATTCAATAGACTCAGGTCTTCTATAGATGTGACGTAAATAGTGCATTAAAGAGAGCGTGGTAGTTCTCGTTAAACCCTGGTAACTCTAGATTTAAAGTCACTTGACATGCCCCATTATAAAACCATAACTTAAATTACAATTTTGCCAGTTTTGATCACTGCATTGGAAACTTTCTATGTCGAGTGCCTGTTTCACTTTAAAAAACAAATAAACAAACAGAATTTCCACAACTCCTGAGTATAGTAGTTATTTCTTAAAGGACAAAATACATAATTTTTGCCTATGTTAAAACATCTGTTAAATTGTCTTTCAGTAGCTGAAGGTGGTCCATATTTTTAATTTGGTGAGGCAAGTCATAGATTGTTTTTTCTCCTGTTTCCAAGACACTTTGGTTTTTTTCCCAAGTTTCAACACTGAGAGATAAAATAAAGCAGGTTGTGATCAGGAGGTGTTCAGAATGTGTAATGTGGAAATTTACCCAAAAAACTAGGAAGCAGGATAGCAAATAAGATAAACAAGGTAATGAAAAACCTTGACACAAGAGAAGGAAATGGAAATTCATGGATCATTGAATTGCTGAGATAGGCTGCCAAGGAAGGGGAAGAAGACAATTTATTTATTATCTGAGAGGACAGAAAAAGCCAGCTGGACAAGGGAACTCTGAGGAGAAATGAAGAAATAGAGTAGAAATGAGAAGGACAGTGCAGACGCGTGTTCCCAGCATGCATTACAAGATTTTCTTCCCTGATCCCTGCAGTGTCACCTGGGTTTCCTAGTTTCTCCTCACAACCACACTTGTACTACAAGGGTTGGAAACGCATCATGTGGTGGATACAGCTCAGGGCTCTGCCATGAAAGAAACCTGTTTCCATTGCCTCTCACTCTATCACTATCCACATATCTGTGGACAGAGACAGTGTTGTAAAAGTACTTAACACTATACCTTTTTTTTAATTCTCTTTAAAAGTATAATTGTGTCTCACAGACCTTTTAAGTCAATTCTTCCTGACTAGATCCATGGCCTTTATTCAAGACCCTCATGGCCTCAAGCCTTGTCTTGCTACTATCTATTTTGTTTTCTGTAAAGAATATGTTTAAGGTGAATATTTCTGATTAATTCAAAAGCAACTTAAGTTCCATTACAAGATTATATGAGATAATAACAAGATTACAATATAAGATTATAAGAGATTAATCCCTTCCAGTGTCTCCAGCTACTCAGGTGAACAAAACAGGCCTATTGCCCAATGCCAAGGTACAACTACCATCCATTGATCTATACTCTCTTCTCCTTCCTACCACAGAATGGCCTCCCTGGTAGGAACAGTCTCATGCCCTTGAAAGAGTGGGTATTTGGAGCCAAGTCAAGCCCATGCTTTATTTTATGTTCTGATTCTGCTGAGTTTTTTAGTATAGTCATAGCCAGCAGTGACATATGATTGGCACTGAGTAGTAACAACCTCACCCAAGTTCTTCTAGAAGGGTTATGTTTCCTGTTTCAAATGAATACAGAGACATCTTTCACATGGGAGTCATGTACCCTTCAAGGGAAATAGAAAGTCATGAGTACAGAACTCGAGAGCACACACTGCATTTAGGACTGACCATCTCAGATACAGTCACCATGTTCAGTTTTTCATCTGCGAGAAAGAGAACAGCATCACTTCTCTCTGTACAAATATGGTGAAACAGACTGATTCATATCTAGAGAAAAGCAATATCACAGTGATAAGCAAAACAGGGAACTCCACGGGGGATTTTGAGTAGTGTGAAATAAATGGAAGGTCAGACATTGAAGAATTAAAACAATATACTGAATAGCTGCTCAGTAAGTGAGCAGTGACTGAGACTGGGATTTTATGAAACATAATATGTTCCTATAATTAGGATGGTATAATCTGCACACAGAGAAAGAGCAGCAAAAAACATGCAAGACAACCTTATTTCCGTAATTTCTTAACTTTTGAGTCTTTCTTTGAGGTTTCTACTCTTAGCAGGCTTCTAACACACTTTTAATGTGTAATACTCTTTGCTAATCCAACACTTTCTTAAACTCAAAGAGCTAGAGCAAGAGCTGTAAACCTTCTGGAACAGTTGCAAAGCAGATTACTGCTAAGTAATCTGTACCGAAGTACGTCCTAACCCACTACAGTCCTGCATCAGCTTTAAGGCTGCAATGACTACACACAGACACATGTCCTAATTAGTGAATAACACTTCATGCTGCCTCCAAAGCCTGAAGTCTTTCTACCTACATCTAAACCTCATTAATATGTCATCATTCAACCATTATTATGAGACCTTTAATGCAAAAAACAATAGCATTATCTTCTCTGTCACTCAGGGGCATCAGCAAAGACACCATATTTCACTTTTACATTGTCATGTGAACTTTTTATTAATTATTTCCATAGAGAAATAAAACAATGAAGGGGATTTTTCTGATTTATATTAGTAGCCTCACAATGTTTAATCTACTGAAAATTATATATAATTATTATTAATTTAGTATAAAATTGTTTCTAAATCTGAAGGGTGTTAAATATACGTATAAAAGAAGGCAACCCAGGCAGTTCCTTCAGACAATTTCACATTGCTAGATGAACATCTTTGACTGATGGATATTGACATAGACAAACTAAAGATATTCATATCTATGTATGCCTTATATCCCTCAAAATCCAAAAGCTCAGAGTAGTCTAGAGCTAGATTGGATAGTATATAAATCTGCTTATAAATAGTTAACTAACTTAAAATATAAGTTTTGATTCAGGTTACTCTGATTTAGGGCTCATTCCTTGAGAACGCTCCTACTTGCAAAGCTTTATTAGTGCAAATGAATTTCATGAACACAGTAAGACAGCAATTTCTTTCTTAGCCTCCCTGAAGTAGAAATATTCTTTTCTCTGGGAAATGTTTATATTATGCAGGGAAGGATTCACTTAATTTAATTTTTTATAATTATGAGTTAAAAATCTCAGCTTGTCACCTTAGCTAGTTCCTGGGAAGAAGCTGGCCTTTGAAGATTGTATGTGACTTGCACAGGAATACAGGTATTTTATGAACATATTGCAGGCATCTGTAATACAGCAAATAACCTAATGTAACATAGAGCATACACAATGGATCAGCCCAAAAGCACATATAGTCCAACATCCTGACTGTAAAAGTGGCCAAAATCAGATGCTGGAGGAAGAGAAAGCCTAAGAAAATACAATTGACACTTGACCTAAGTAATGTTCAAATCTCTAGCTACCAAGACCTCAATGACTTCCTGAGCATGACGTTTATGTTTTTAATAATATGAATAATATGAATAATTCCTATTTTCTCAATTAATTTGAACAGACTCTTCTTGAACTTCTGTAAGCTTTTAGTACCCCCAAGCCATGTGGAAAGGATTTCCACAGCTTAGCTAGACACTGAAAAAAAAAAAGTTCTCTTGTTCATTCAGTTTGCCTCCTTCTTGTAAACCAGTAAGTTTAAATGTAAGAACCCCACTAGCTGTATTGTAAGGGAAGGCGATTGGTTCCAGTACATTCCATTCTTCGTTACTTTTGTGGTTTCACAGATCTCTACTATGTTATACAAGAATCTCCAAACTCACAAAATGAAGGCAACTGTATTAACACACATGCTGAGCCTGAACCACACCTGCAAGCAGCATTTGTGAACTCTCCAGAATGACAAAAGCAAGTCCTCATATAGCCACAGATACATGGCAAAAGTATACTCCCAGACTTTGGGAGAGAATTAAAAATGAGAATTGAACAAAAAAGAAACAATACTCTTTGAAGAAAGGATTTTAATTTCTTTTTTAGATCAAAGTATTGCTAATATATACAAACAGCTTTATCTACTGACATATAAGAGATCTGGTCACAATGCTCATAAATCAAGGCAGAAGAATAATTTCTTAGTTGCTGATATCTTGATGGTCTCTTTGTGATAATTTGATCATAAGAGGGGACATGCTTGAAAAGTCTGAACATTAAAAATGTCCTGCCTATGTGAAACTTTCCTGAGCGAGACAAAGCCAGCATATTCATGATTACTACATCCACGGTAAAAGATGCATCCAGTGAGGCCTAGGAGACTGGAGGCTTGCTGATGAAGGGAAAATGTGCTTTAGCTGCCAGTAGTAGCAGTTGATGTGGCATATGCTCTTATACCATGCAACGTGATCAGAAAAAAAACCACAGAGGGCTGCACCCTTGGCAGATGTCACAATTTTCAATTGCCAGAACAACTTTTGGCAATCCAAGCGTAAATTAGATTCGCCTTGGAGTTCCTGTAACTCAGGCCAACCCCACCACCAGCCAGAGCACAAATACAACAAAACACAAAGGTAGCCTAAAACCATACTTGTTCTCATTCATTTGTAATGTCTGTATCTCAAACCGAGCTAAAAATCAAGCCCACAGACTGTGGGTTAGGGAAGAGAATTGTATTCACTATCCAGGGCTCTGGGTAGTCTGCCCTTTTTCAAATCCCAAAACTGAGGCGGTTCTCTGCCAGTGAACTCCTTTTATGTCCATTCTGCATGCTCATTAACAATCATAGCAATAATTGATTAGGATAAGAATAGGACATATAAAACATTGTGGAGCTGAAAACTAATTTTTCCAATGATCATGGCCCTACTTAAGACATGGGAATGCAGTATTTCTGGCCATGCATGACTTGTTTAATACACCTCTGGGAGCACAAGGTTTTCCTGGCAAATCTATCTTTTATAAAAGAGCCTTAGCAAGCCACTCTTCTTTCACTTGGTGGTAGGAATGGGGCACTTGGTTCCACTGAGACCCAAGCATTTCCCATGGAGCACAGACAACCTGAATGTTATAGTTGCTTTGCTCTCACTTATCACAATGAGCCTTATGAGTCTTATTCTACAGACGCACTCGGAGATCATTTTGCAAGCTTTCACACTCCATCAACATGGAAAAAGCCAAATAAAATATGTCTGTTTCAGGTAATAGCCTTAAATTAGAGGATTCAGACTCTAAGAAGCAGTGTGAGTTGAGTTCTTCATTCAAGTAAAACAGCTACAGGGTGACCTGATTCACAACAAATCCCGGTTCTCATACAGCAGAGGAATATATAATTATAAAAAAACCTGGAAGTAGCACGGATTAAATTACGTTGCCAGGGCAGTTCATTTCTAAAAGGCTTATTACAGGCATGAACCGCAAACCTGTGATTTTTCTTTTTCACATGAATTGATGTCATAATGAGGTTTAAATGGAGACTCGGTGTCTACTTTGCCTCCCAAAGGAGAGGGGTTCCCTCTCTAGCCTGGGCACAGTGCCTCCTTCTGCTGTGCTACTTAATGCAAATGTAAACAAAAGGGAGAGTCAAATCATGAGAGCTGAATTCATTTCCAACTGGCTGTCATGGGTTTTCACTTTGGTCTCCTCATGGTTCACAAGGGTACCTTTCAAGTCTGGTTTATACAGAAGATGCTTATATGATAAAAGGGTAGAACCTAAAGCAGAAATACAGTACTGATTTTGAGGTGGAAACAAATCTGCTTATAGAAGCAATCCATGTGGAACCTTGATTGTAGAAATCTTTAACACTTCTGTTATTGGAACAGCTGAGAATAGAGCAGGAAATCTCAAATGAACAGCTATTTTTTCTACCAACCCTGAAAACTTAATGTTTTACTATAAATCTACCCTTTCCAACACATATTGCATCCCCTCAGGGCTAGCTCCTGTGTAGGCAGATTAAGCGGTTGCCTATGGCAGCAAAACATTAGGCATGGCAAAATGTTTAGAGACTGCTTATTGTGTGATCATAAGCTGGGTGAAGCAGACATTTTCCAGTGTGTTTAGGGTTACAAAAGCCCTGGAGACATCACCAGCTTCCCCAGTTCTTCCACATAAAAGTGAGCAATAAATATGGGCAGTTTCACAGCAAGGAAATCTGTTTTGTAAATCACAGCTCAGTGACAGAGAATAGTGAAAGTCTGTACCTTTCAATACATTGATAAGAAGAATATAGAGAAACATGATGCTATAGCATACCAGTTAGTGTGTTTTGTACTCTAACCTTGAACAGAGTCAGAACTGTGTAATTTGACATATTGAGAGCTACAGGGTCATCACCTTGAACTTTTAGTCATGGAATATTCGAGCTGGGTATTCGAGAAGGCACTTTTCAATCCCAAAGTAGAATGAACAGAAGTATATGAATGTTTATTCATGGTGAGAATCTGACCACAGGGGCTTTTATTCTCTACACTTCCTTTAAAAGAAAATTGAGTCACTATTAATGGCACACATTAAAATACTATCTTAGTAGAGCAAATGTTAACACAGAGAAAGGATGGCCAGAGATGAAAATTTCTCTTTCTGCTTGGTTTATACTTTCTTTTAGACCCAAGTCCATGTGGTCGTGATGAATCAGACTAAAGCATGAGCATTTCAGCACTGCACCATACTTACCACTCCATCCATAACAGATATTTCTACACTAGTACATACTACATATGTGGGTCATGACTTTTATTCAGTAATTAACAGGACAATGGCTGTATCAGGTGTTGCAAGTTACTAGAGGGGTTCTTTGGCCATACCATTTAAAATGGTGATGTGGGACATGCTTGCTTGACAAATACAATGGCAAGGTGCAATTGACTGCCATGAATCAGATGTGCAGGTAATATCATTGCTGAGACTATAGTTCCTATCAGTATGTTCATGTTAGTTCTCTGGTAATAGTTGACTTGCCATGGCACAGGTACTTATGACACCACAAGGATCAGTGCAGGGCCACTGCCTGGGAAGTTATCCCAGCTGCAGAATGCAGCCTTTGTCACTACACCAGAAAGATTGCATTGTCCAGCCAGCTACACCAGCTTGAAGTGTCCAACTCACATTGCAGGGGCTAAGCTACAGAAATGCACCACCTAGAAGCTATTCCCACTTCTAGGAGACAAAGAATTCCTAACAACTTTCTTTCAGGCTAAAGTAATTAAATGCTCCCTGGTTTTATTGGGAATTGGAGGCTGTAAGAAGCTACTGATTTAATCAGCCATAGGCAGGTCTGCACTGTTTGGGCTAGGAGATTTCCCATGGACAGGAACAGGGTTGCTTTAAGAGAAGATAGGAGAGGGCAATTCTAAACACTGCCTGCAACAATCTCCTTGGAAGGTATAGTGTGCTTGCTTCTTTCAAATTAATATCCAGACCTCCTGAGTTTGTGACTTAAATGTCACAGAATGATTGCAACCAAAGGAATTTTGGGGGTGGATTGGTAGTGAAGACATACCTGTTTCTTTGAGGTAAAGTATAGTTTGCAATAAAAAGTAAAGAGCAGAGCACCGAATCAGAACAAAGAGCTTTGAACAAGTATAGAAAGGCAGACTGGTATTTGTGGGCTGGCTGCTTGTTCTGTCTTCAGGGGAAGAATATTTCATGGACTGGTATAACTAAGCAAACAAATCCACTAGAACTGTATTATCAAGTCGACCCTTCATCAAAAATTATCCCGCAATTCCACAGGTAACTTCTTCAGAAAAGAAGAGTAGCAGAGCAAGCACAAGCATACTCTCCCAGAGTTAACCAGGGCTGGCTGAAGAGTGGTTCCTGCTTTTCTTGCGGTTCCCAGGTAGTCCTCAGCAGGGGCTGAACTGAACCACAGGACACGGAATAAATAAGCCAGCAGCCTGGTGTGCTGTCCCATGATGGGACATAGTTGCCCGCCCATCTTGTTACACATCGGATGTGGAACCCCACAGCTGATTTCTTACTCACTCGGACATTTTTCTGAGTCAGTCTTCTGCATCCTGTATGCCTGCACTATCCTTGATATGTAAAGATTTTGATGCCTGAACTCTAGAAGTCAATAAATCTACTGTAGAAATCACCAGTCAGGTAACAAATAGCAGGTTTTCTGCCATTACTTAGCAAGTTAATTTATTAAAAAATTATTTCCCCTTCCCTTGACAGGTTCTAAAAATCAATTCTTTTAATTGAATTGTTGTCTCCTCTCACAACCTAATTATCCTATATAAATTACTACTCTGGGCTCTGATGTGCAGATGCAGTGATAGGGTTAAACCCTGAGCTCAATCAGTGTTTTGCTATTGACACCTAAAGAGCTAGAATTTCACAAAAGGTTGAAAGCTCTGGCAAAATTGTTTTCATTCTGTATTATAGAATTTTCTGAATGAAGTTCTGAATTCTTGTTTCACATTTTTTTTCTCTCTCTAGAAGTGCCATAAATTTAAAACAAACAAAGGTTTAAAAGAATTAAATAATTCCTGTGACAAAAACTGTACTTTAGCTAAAATTAAAGATTTTACATCAACTGCAATTATTATTGTAGGTTTTTGCCAAAATAATTTGGCAATTCCTGTTTCAAGTCTCTTTGGTCTGAAATACATTCTTTTTACTGGTTAATTTAATGGAATTATAAATTAAATATTCCTATACCTCTAAGTCTGAGGAATCACAGACACTGCTTTGGCTGTATACACTCTGCTCTGAATGTACCTTTTTGGAAGTAATAGAAACTTTACTGAATATCATTAGCCTTCTATCCATAAAAATTCACCCCTACAGATGGAAATTTCAGCTATAAAAAATATTGGGTGAAGGAAATTATAGCTTTATGACCTAACTTTTATGTATCGAGTTCGAATTCACAAAATTGCTTTATTTTTAATTTATCCCACCCTCTTCTTGGGATCCAGACGGCACACACAAGGCACTTTAATTTCTCTCCTTTCTCAGAATCTGAATCACCTCCCTGGAACAGTTCCTTTGCACTCATTATGCATCTCCAGGGTACACAATTCAAACAAGAGCTACCTTGTGCTAACGGAGTGTTGATTTGCTTGTGTTCATGAAAGCAAGGAGAGTGCTTTTCAGGACGGGAGCAGGGCAGGTAAGTGGGGGGTGCTCTAGGTTTTAATTATTCTTTCAATAACATTGTAGAGTTGTTGAATACCTGCAGATTTTTCTCATCCATATTTTCATAATCCTAAAATGCCATTCAGTTATGAAAACAGAAGTTTCTTTTCAACACATAACTTCTATGAAAGAGTTGTCTTGAAGGATACTGTATTATTTATGGTTGAAAAATATCACTTTCATCTGATTTTCCTCAACATTTTTTTTCCTCACCCACAGCATACTGTGATTTTTAGGACTCAGTCCTTACTCTCTACTCATGCATAAACATTTGCAGAGCTATGGCCTTCAACCCCAATCCTGTAAAGATTCATACTATTCATAAGCCGGTAGATATAAAGCTGCTACTGTCAGGAACATGATTTCAAAAACCTCTAAAATTCTAGATTAAGGACTTATTTTATGATTTCTCTGAAGCATCTCTCAGAAATGCACTGGAGTACTTTAAAGTAATTCTTGCTGTAGAATGTTTTTCACATTTATAATAATTCATACCCTCTGCAGAGCATCCCAGCATTCTGCTGTTTTTTTAAACAGAAATTAAAAAACTTCAGAGGTGCATGAAAAACTTAGCGCTCCTTAATTTTAGTAGAAACCCTGAAAAGTATGTTAGGTTTGTGCCGTTTCTTACTCATTATATCCCTGTCTTTCTTGCCTTAGTCTTCACTGCTAAAAAGATACAGATGTACTTTCTTAGAGTGGATGATATCTTCGCCATATATAAAAATTATTTTTTGTCTGAACCAAATACACTATTTCTTCACTTGTTAAAACATTTCTATTTCCATTCCTAGAGAGTTGAATTGGAGGCCTAATAAGTGAGCAGAGTTTCTGGTGACTGGCCAAGGGCAGACAGAGTTGGGGGCATGAATGCATGTGGACCTATGTGGTTAGAGATGAGCCTTGAGGAACACTGTGGAACCTTAGGGGTATATTTATCAGTAAAATCAAAAACAGCAGTCAAGCACTTAGCACTGAAATTATCTGCAGGATCAGAGACAGATGAATTAACTTTAGCAGGCAATGCTAGCTGTGTTGGCTTTCTGCTTCTGTCTTCCTTTCACCTCTTTGATCACATATATATTGCTTCAGTTCAGCAAGTAGGATCCTGGTGTGGGAGTCATGATCAGGCTTAATTTGACTCTGTGTTCCCTCTGCTTCCCTTCAGCAGGTTCCAAATGTATTCCAACACCACTGTAAAAATATAATAAAAATAACACTTCAATATATTCTGTCAAAATCTCTTTCAGAGATCTATCTGCCAGATTCCTGACAAATAATTGCATTTGGAAGTGCATGTGTTACTTCACAAGCAGATGAACAAAAGTCTAGCAGGGCATCTGGCTCTTCTCTTGCTCTTTCTTCCAGCTTGTATCCTTTGTCCCTGCATGCCTTCCACAAAAAGGAGGCAATGCTTCTCCCAGCAGAGCCTGCTCACACACAATTTCATCACTTGATTCTGCTGGGAAACAGGGACTTTCACAGGTCTTGCCAAGAATGGACTCATGTGGCATAGTATTGAGGTTTGGAGCTGGGATCAAAGACGTGGAGAACTGCCAACCTGGATGTGCTATGGACAGCAGTACAGGGGAGAGGCAAATGCATCATCCTTGGGTTGATCTTTCAAAGACCACGTTCAAAGATGGGACTGAGGATGGACATGGAGGGCCTGCTCCTAGAGCTCTCTAGAGCCACATGAAAGTATGGAGTTGTGGGGCCTCAGCATTCTGCTCACAAGGGGCCTCCTCACCACTGGCTGCCCATGAGCTTGAGGGGTCTGCTGCAGTCACTATTCCCAATGCACAGATACAACCTCTCAATTACTCGAGCAAGGCAGCAACCAAGTGAGTCGAAGTTAGGAGGTAACTCAGTCTGGTGTATTGGGCAGCTGTATTATCAGCCAGCATAAATATCACATCATGCTCCCTGGCTAATTCAACAGAAATACACCGCTGTACAAACATGTACTCATACCTGACCTAAGCTTGTGGTCACTAATGCCCAGTCCAGACTGAACAACAATGGAACCATGACTTCAGTAGTTCTCTACAGATTGCCAAGAGTGGGGAGGTATGGTGGGTTTACTTTCTTTCTCTTTTTTTCTACATAAACTCAATATGACAGGACTCAGCCAAGTAAACTTCCAAGGTCATCTGTATAGATAGGTTTCCTGAACACAGCTACATAACGTAGTGTATAGTAGGTTACTTGGAATATATTGCAATTCAACATGACATAGATTTCAACACATTAAAAAAAAAAAAAAGGTAAGGTGGACTAAAATAAGCATGTAGGAAATATAAATGGACTCCTCAGATCCTTAAGGGTACTGAAACCCCTGAAGTTAATCTCCAGTTTCTGCATCCTAATACTGTTTTACAGCTCTTAAAGTTTGTTAGAGTCTTCTCTGATTACTTAAGGACTAATTAAAATTCTACCTTCACTCTGGGAGATTTTGCATTTTCCTCTGATGACTAATGACATCCCAAACAAGTCTGAGTACAGACATTTTTCTGTGACCGTTTTCCTACTTTAAGATGGATTAGTGCTGTCATCAGCAAGTGTGGGGAAAACACAGAGGCCCAAGCACTGTATAACAAGTAAGCAGGAACTGCATTTAAAGTTATTTGAAATTCAAAGATAGTGACTTGCTCCTAAGCAGGATTTGGAATGCTGGAGCATCTCTGTGCCTCACCAGGATAGGATAACTGATGCCCAAACTGGGGATTATCTATCCTGGCGTGATATATGCAGCATTCTCATTCTTTGAGAACTATTCACATCTGTGACATGAAAATATATAGATATATTTCTGTTATATAGCCAAATATAAGGTTCAGTTGTTTTGTATAAATACATTTTTTCAACATATATATGGTATAAAACAACAGCAGAACTGTATTATACCAGTTCCAATCCTAGAGTTGCAGTGCAAACAGCATCTGTGCTTTGATAATATTTACTGTTAGCTCCTTCCTTGTCTGTTTCTATAACTGATGCTAGGTCCCATGTGCACTAAGACAATGCAGCATAAACATCTTTCAAAAGTCCCTTTTACAGATGAGCTACAGCAGTCAATCTCTCAGATGATGCTCCGTTCATCATGACTTATTCTCCCTGTTAACTGTCACATTTGACTTTGACCCACTAATTTTCAATGAATTTAGGGAAGGCAAATTATGTGTGACCTACTTTCCAAGTGGATGGTGTTTCACCTAAGCAGGAGTGCCTGAGCAATGTCATCCTGTGTTTAGCTTTCATGCCCTTGATGAGTCAGTTCCATGTTGCCCGCCCTTCCAGGGGTGTTCTGACCACAGGGTTCCCTGTCAGCAGCAGAAAATGCAAAAAGGTGAAGTTAGAGGAGTCATTAACTGGTCATTAGCTAATGACAGTAAATTGATTCATTGAGACAGAGACAGCCTTCACCTACTTGTAGTAAGGTGTGTCTAATTCACTAAGGCAGCCAAGAGGATTATGTAAATTGAAAATTTACTTACCTTGGAGAGTGATGTTGCCTGCTGCCCACTGGGCAGGAGCCAGGGGCAAGCTGCGGGCAGGCAGGCAAGTGAGCAGGCAGCAGCAGGGATGTAGGGCAATGCCTGGGGGCACACAAGGCTCTCACTGACCCACGGCTCTTGCCTGGCTGCCAGCCAGCCCATCCGGCAGCCTTTAGTGTTGTTCCCGGGTGGCCCACACAGAACTTACAAAGCATCTTTCTTACTCACCCTTGCACTGTCTGGTAGAGCCAGGGCTTCTCCTGACAAAATCCTGCTGCCCTCGAGGTGCCTCTTTCAGCAGTGCTTCTTTCTGTGAGGTGCTGAAGCAAACGTCTAGTCCTGCCTCAGCCCAGCACAACTTTGCAGTCTCCAGACACACATTGGCAGGGTGGGCATGTCCTGCACACTGCCAACACGTTCCTGGAGGCTGGTGCAATCACCCTTCTCCCCATCCCCTCCTCCCCCACCTCAGAACACATCTTCTTACCAACACACCAAGCTGATGAAGGCACACACCTGCCTACCAACAGGATTGTTTTCAGCCATCACTAGAGTGGCAACCACAAAGGGTCATATACCTTTGACACTGTGCAATGTCCACATTTCACATGTATTTCTACACAGATAATAATTCCAGGATATTCTGAAACAGATTTACATTGATGGCCTTTACCAGTGCTTTGCAACTAGAAAAAGGCTTGAAAGTAGCTGTTCGCTACCGAAGTGATATAGGAAAATGAAAATCAAGGGCTCTTACATTTTGTTTTTTAATCAAAGCCTTGCAAGTCATCATTTGAAGTATTCTTATAACTATCAAAATATATTCGAAGTGCTTGACACCAAAAAAGGTTGATCATTATGTAAGCACTGCCAAGTTTATAAAGATTATGCCTCCAGTGCCATTGCCAGTATCTGGGATGTGAGAAATACACCTCTGTTGCTCACACACAGAGTGCAAACACATCACCAAAGGTCACATTCCAGGAGAAATCAGGAGCTTTATGTAAATTCTGTAAAGTGATGAAAAATGTTTAGTCAGTAGTACTGCATAGGAACAAATAAATGCAATCTCATTAGAGATACAGATCATTTTTTATTTTTATGTTCAATTATAAGCCCTGAATATTTAAGGACTCCAAGCTAAAGATGTAATAATTCTTAGAAACAGTAGGAAAAATTAAAATAGGGAGGAAATAAGGCATCATAAAATATGAAGAAAAGTCAGAGAGGATTTACAAAGAGGAGCTGGTATGTGTTCTCCGCCAGTCCTTGTACAATGTACACATTGTGGTCAGATTCCTGAGTTTAATAAGTTCCACCATTCCTAATATTTCTCTTTATACCTTGTATTTCCAACCAAGTTATTACATGAGAATTGCACTTTTAATTTCTCGAAATGAAAGTATTTTTCTAGTCCTTTAAGATGACTAAAATTTCCCAAAAGAATAAATGACAACTGAAAAGAAACAAGAACTGGGTAATTTTTAGACAATTTGCATTTTTGTGCAGATGCACTCCTGTACTGACTGCTGTGCAAACCCATGCTGTTATATTTGTCACTTCAGCCCGTGGTTAGCTCAGCCAAGGGGCACAGTACAGGAAAGTGTAAATTATATTGATGTGAGTTCTTTTACATTGTCTGTCAGACTGACTTACACATAATTACCAATGTATGGCTCACACCATTTCATAGCACCTCAGGTCTAGTGTTGCAGTTTACCAAGCAGAATTCACTCATGAGATGGAAGGAAACAGAGGAAGGAAAGGATGTCTTGTGGAATGTATCCATACAAAAGACAATGCAAAATTGATGTCTCATATCATTAACATTCTGTATTGCTAAATCTCCTATTTATTTTCCTTTGATTGTAGTGAAAGCTCATTACAAAAGTAATTTATCACAGAGCAAAATAATATTTTCACAATCCCATTTCCATTCATATCTGCTGTTACCCTGAATTTAGAAGAGTGCTCTAGAGCTTGGGCTCTTTTTTAACTTTTGCTGAGATCAGTGTGTATCCAAGAATCTATTTCTACTTTTCCATTCACTTCAAAGATATAATCCAAAAAAAACAGTGAATAGTTCAAGATTTTTCAAGTAAGATGGTCACATTTGAAGTCATTTCCTTAATATATTTAGGCTCCCAGCTAAGAATTTTCTAAAACTGAGTGGTATTTCACTGTTTGTTTTTGTTTGTCTGTTTGTTTTGCCTGGATTTATCAATTAACAAATAAAATGTGTTTGAATGCTCCACAGCAAACTGATCACAATGCCGATGGGTTCATGATGTGCTTATAATTAAAGCTGAGTTTAAATCTAGGCTTAGATCAAATAAATAAATCTGATATGCCACAATCTTGAAGAAAATTTCTTATGCAATTTTTAATATGTGTTCAGCTCTGAAACAGGGACAAATTTTCAACAGAGTGCTTTAATGAAGATTCCTTACATTGCTGCCTTGCTAATCCTTAATTTCCCTGTATGCTATTGAAATTTTCTAGATTTCTGATATGTTTGTTTTAAAATGTACTTATTTTTACCATTGTGCATTATTAAGGTGCCTTCATTCGTACAGAGCAGAGAAATAGCAGCCTTGTGTGCTTTATGCGATAGCTGTCTTAACCACACACATTTAATTACTTCACCTGCCCTACACCTACTAATCATACTATACTTCAGCCTCCTTAGGGCATACCCTGTTATTTTCTTCTCATGTTTCTCATCCCTTTCCGATCCCTTTGGACTTTTTTCTCTCTTTACTAATGTTTACAGCACCTTCCAATTTAGTATCTCCTGTGATTTTTCTTAAAGTGCTTTTTATTATCTTTTCTAGAATACAAATTTAAAATATTTAATACAATCAGTTCTCACACGTGCATTCACACTGATATATAAACACACATTTCCAGAAAATCATTAGCTTTATCTTCCTACTGCAATGCACTGCTGCTTACCATTCATTTTCAAAGGGCAAGTATGCGTCGTTTTGGGGTTTTTTGATACCTCTGAATTAAGCAATTCATCCTGGGAAACTGTAAGAAAAGTAGAAAATTCATTTTAAGTGATTATAAGCTGCTTCTGCAAAAAGTGTCTAAAACAAAGAATGAACTAGCATGTAAACAATGCTTTCTGATAGCTTCTTCATGAAGTTTGGTATCCAACTATTACTAGAATGGAAGGGAGGGAAACCCAGGAGGAAACTCACTGTGAATCAGCACTTTCCTTGGTTATAATCAGTGATATTTCCTAAGTAACTGGTCACTACTAAATGATGACACCTGCGATCAGGTCTCTGGTACTGTAATTAGCAGCTATTTGCAGAGTCAAAATACTTTGATTCAGATAAACAAGCTAAGGATCTAGGTTCTATGTTAAAAAGCAAAAAAAAAACAAAAACAAACAAACAAAAAAAAAATCCCACAGGAAAAAAGACAGATGTAGCCATATAAATACATGACAAACAGACAAAATAGGCATTTTAGAATGCAAAGCAAGTAATATTAATTTGTAAGCTATCTGAAATTCAAATTTTGTTAAGAGCTTGCTGATTCCAAGAAAAGACAGTTGGCATTTTGATTATAACTACTGTATATAATATTTCTAAAACAAATATACCAAATTAATAATTATACAAACTCCTGCAATGCTCTCAATATAGGATTCAGTGTAGTTCAGTGCAATGTGTATGAATTCTTTTTTCCAGGCAATTAAATTGTATCCTTTAACATCATTAAGGCTCAGGGTCAGACCAGGCTCTTTATTCTTTTAAACAGATGTTTGGGGGATCCTGGCTGCCCTTTTTTTTTTATCACCTCCTGCTAATTACTATCTGCCTATTCTCTCCACTCCCTGGCTTTCAAGCGGCTGGTGGGCCCCTCAATACCATCTGCTCAAAATTCTGGTCCCTGCCCTCTATTAGACCTCACTAGACCTTAGTCTTTTTTCTTTTCCATTATGGAGATCATGCATGCATTAGGTGGGTCATGTTCTTTTTGCAATACACAGTGGCACGTGCCAATGCCCTTGAGGAATCAGCTGCAGGGATAAATTTACAATTGGCTTGCTTCCCCCAAAACAACATTAAGCTTTTGTTCTCCCACTCACAATTTCATACAATTACAGGGATATAACTGTCTACTTTAGATTATAATGAAATTTGAAAATATATTTTTTTAAGCAACAGAGCTTAATTAAATGCAGAAGGCTTAAAAAAAATTTTTAAAAAAGTAAAAAAAAAAAAAAGGAAAGAAAAAGCTGCAAAAATTATAATTTTTAACTAACTCTTTTGAATCCCTGGATTTAGAAAAGGACTTTTCTCAGCTTCCTCTGGACAAAAACTAAAACAAGTTACTTATCTTAGACACAAGCTACTTCTCTGTACAATTTCAATTCTCTATATTTTTTTCTTTGTCTAAGAAACAGTACACAACAAGTTGAAATGATAAGGAATTTAGTAAAGGGCATCTAGCAACACTGCTTGCAGCTTCTAAAGGTTGTAGAAGGAATTCCTCCTGTAATAAATAGAGTTCCCTCCTCACTTTGGTTGGCACTGTAGCTGTACAAATTACTTTGTTGTTGGTCATATACTGCAGACTGCAGGAAGAGATTTAAGGAGATTTGAAAACACAGAGCAGAGGTTGTTGCTTCCTGTACTGCTATTATGATTAAACCCTGGAGACCATTTTAAGACTATGTTATAATTTGCACATCTTTTGTATAACATGTGAGTCTTTGGAGTACCCAGTGATTCACAGTTGGTTGAGTGTCTTGCTTGAGCAGTTATAAAATAGCATTCTCTGCCACAGAGGAGATCAAGCTGAAAGCCTAATGGCAGTCTCACTTGTCAGGGTTGCTCTGACATATTATGCAGGATTCATCCAGAGAGGAAATGTTTCTATATAAATTAATCTAGTTACAACTATATTATCTCTATCAGTATAGATTGCTATTATTATCTGTACCAAAATGACTTGCTTTTACCTACAAACTTTTGATCATTTCTGACTGGCAGAAGTCACAGCTGCTCAAAGTTGATGCTGTTGGGATAAACAATGGTATAAATTTCATAAACAACAATTTAATATACTATATTCTATTTTACTCTATTTCATGCCCCACTTGTGCTAGTCCACTTCCACCAGACTGATTTTGATAGTCCAAAAAGCCTCCCTTAAGCACAAACTCCATCTCCTGCAAAAGCAATTTTTTTTTCCTCTTCGTCTGTGAATTTCCTCCAAAATATAATCACATTTTCCATCTTGTGACACAAAAGATCTAGTTCTGGGCAAATGTAATTTTCAAATTTGTGACACGTTTGTGATGATAAAGTGTAAACACTTTCCTCTGATCTACAAATGGTTTGAAGTAAGAACCCATTCCAAGTCTATATATGCCATTTAAAAGATGTGTATTGACTTCAGTAGGCTTTCTATCAGCTAGTGGTAATCTGTCAGCACAGAGAGAGGGATAAAATACCCAGGATAAATTGTATGTCCACTGCTTTGATTATTAAATGTTTAGCGTTTATGGTCTCAGGAATCATGGTGCTTAGAAGAGTTCAGTCAGAGCTTCACTGTTTATCCTGTATCACTGGGAGTTTTCTGGCATGAAACCAAAAAGCAGAAACTCCGCAGGCATACAGGTTTTCTAGTTTCCTTTGATTTAATTATAAAGAATTGTCTTGGTTCCACCCAAAAGTAACAAAGCTAATGCCACAACTTTTCCCCATCTTGGAAGAAAGGTCCCATGGTGTTATCTTTGTCAAGTACTCTTCTTATTTTGAATATCAGCAATAATCATCAGATAATCAGCCAATTAGAATTAATAACTTCATACCTTTTGGAAAACTGATGAAAAGATTTTTCACACATTGAAAAGATTCTCAAATTTGTACTGAAGTGTAGTTTCAAGTAATTTTGGAAACTGCTTTTATTCTCAGAAATTGTTTGGGATTAATTTGTCTTTCAATTTAATTATTTTACATACTAAAAGACATTTTAGGGATTTTAAAATTACCTACGGTCATGAAAATAACTTTCCTTTTTTTAAGAAGTGACTTAGCATTTTAATATCAAGAAGGTTTCTTTAGCACTATTGTCAAAGTCTTTAAATGAGATGAACTTCAAGGATAGGATCCAGTTCATTTACACAGACACTTAATTTGCCTTTAAGTTTTAGGTATCTAATGAACCATCTAATGAACCATATCTTCTGAAATGCTTGTTTTAATTCTCTCTGTAGACTATCCAGAAACACTGACACCTCTGAAGATCTTCAGGGAGAAGGTCCTGACCTCATCCTAGGACCACATATTAAAAATCACTGGATTCAATGAACATAGGATCAAAGAAGGATACAAAATTATGAATCCCAGTTAGAGTCAGCACTTAAACTCAACACTACCTTAAGGTTCCCTCACATGGTTTCTTGTAGTTGAAAGCTGAGGAACTTGGAGGGTTTTTCTGTCTTTTGTGAGTCTGGAGAAGCTGCATAATTCTATTTACACGAGAGACAAAAGAATATAACGCTACTAAGAAAAGCCTATAAATCTGGACACGCAGTCTCCTACTCCAATCACTGTCAAAGCTGCCACTACATAGGAGTTCAAACAAAAGCTTAAAAATGCTGACTCGGTGCCAGCAATGCTCAACATTTGTCTTTAATATTTATGAAGAAAATTGAGAATATATTGCTTCAGAAATGTTTGTGTACCATACAAATGGAATGGAACAGCTCCAACGCTCTCCTTGGGAATTAGGTCTTTTGTATAAATGAGTGTATATAAAGAGCTCAGGTATAATGTCAATCTGAAGAACGCACATGTTTTCATTAAAGATTTACAGCTGAATTTGTAATGAAAGTGGAACAATATTCTGAGGATTATTTCAGCATTGCACTGAATTAAAGTGCATGTTGCAGGCTTACCTATTTCATATTTACCTATTAATTTGATCTATGCTTGTCCTCAATTCTAAATCCATTAATTTGAAGGATCATTTGAGACTTGGATGGTTTCTAAGTACTGATGATACATTTGTCATCACTGTCAGAGGTGAACTGCCTCTGGACCTCTGAACTGAATCTGGACCTCTTGTCACTCAGTGACTCGTTATATGGTGAAAAGGTGTGTAGGTTTTTTGGTATTATCTTAAAAGAAGTGAATAATCTTCCTATTTATAGCAATTGTGGCAGAAGACACACTCCAGAGAGCCTCCCAAATGTTAAAATTTTTAACACTTCACTGGTCAGAGCAAGGGAGAGTACTGGTCACCCAAAATCATCTCACTTCTTTTGCTAGACTTATCTTTATACCTATTATTGGTTGTATTCATATCAAGAAATTACTCTCATGCTGTATCCTTACACAGTTCCACAAGAAGGTTTCTCCTGCTGCAGGATGAGTGGAATGTTGGGGAACAATACAAATAAGATTTATCTCATCCATTCTTACACATTCAGAACATAAACAGATGCATCTTACCCAGTTCCCATTACATCTGATGAAGGAAAATTTTGCATCTTTGGCATGCAGTTCTTCTAATCTTTATTAACTGCTAGTTCAGGATGAAAATAATTATTGCTGTTTGCCAAGATGAGTAGATCTCATGGATAACAAGGAAATCCAAGCCTATGTGTTAACGTTAATTTACTACTGTCTGCAACACAGGAATATCTCAGGTCTCTTCTTGACAAGTAAAATTTCTTATTAACAGACTTTGCAAGTGTATCTTATGAAGAAAATGGGCAAAGACTCTTCTAACTGTCATACAGAAGTACAGAAGTCAAGTGGTTTTCATTTTTCTCTTTCCAGAAATAATTTTAAAAGGGGGTCAACAGCGGAAAATCCTTGTTTCATTTTTGCATTGTTGAATTTAGAAATAATGGACTGAGGCTGATTCCTCTGATTAAAGAAAATGAAAAACTTGGCCCTCAGAGCTTCTCAGTACATTTCTGTGCAGAGTCAGCATCCTGAGTAACATTTCTTACTGAGTCTTATCTGGTGTTTTCACCAAAACCACATTGATTTCTGTGTCATTAAATGAAGCTTTGGAAGACATATGGCTTAAAGGATAGTACCGTTTGGGTTCCCCATAGTGTAGTAATACAAATTCTGGACACATGGGTTGCTCTTTGATGACTTACTTTATTAGGTTTCCAAATCAACTAATGCCCAGAGGGTGTGAATAGAATTGAAATAGCTTTACACTGCCACAGGAGAGTTGGGGAGGCCCCATTTTATGAGGTTAACACTAAAATAACATGTGACAGATGGTCACTTTTTGCTACTTGTCTTACTTGACCAGTATTTTTGCAAGACACCAGCAATTCTTTTTTTTTTTCTCATCAGTGTATAAACCCATAGAAAGTATTTTAACTGATTACTTATTTCAGCTTTGATGTTTCTAAACACAGATGAGGAGGATAATTATACACTGTCAAGTCAGTAACTTACTGTAACATCTTTTTAATGGAAAACTGTTGTTGAGTAAAAGAAAATTTGTTTCATCTCTAAGAATTAACTGTTTCTGTTTTTACAAATTTATTGTCTTGAGAAAAGTAATCTGACATTTTTGAGTTTAAGATATAATGAGTTTTATGTTATTTAAGACTAAATTTTTTATTTACTTTAATATCTTGTTTCTGATAGTAGCCAGTGGCTGATGCACAGAAAAAGATAAGCAGAAACTTGGTAGTGAACGCCCCTTTGCCTCACATGCTTACTCAGCTTCTGGAAATTGGAGGTTTATGAATTCCTGAGCTGAATGTTTCAATGAGAGCTTTGTGACCAAGATTTAGTTCATAAATTTGGTTAATCCCCTTTTCAATCAGTTTATATTCTGACTACCACAACATGCTGTGGCCACAGGTTGCACAGTTTAATTACATGTTATGGGGGAAAAATGCTTCTTTTTGTTTATTTTATGCTTGCTGGCTTATAATTGAATTGAATAATCCAGATTTTTTTTATGCTATAAGAAACACTGAATAATCATTCTCTGCTTACCCCCTCCATAGCCTTCACTTCACTTAGTAGACTGATGCTATTAAATGAAAATTTAATGAATATTTAATATGCCTATTTTAGTACACTTCTTTTAAATATTTTTATTTATTCTTTTATAGTACATTTCTTTTATTTAGTACATTTCTTTTTATTCCATATTATCTTGTGTGATTGTCTGCAACATCTTTTTCCCCTCTTCTCTTGGAATATTTCATTATTAGAAGTCTTAGTCTGATGGTATTAAGAGCCAGGGCCTCCTAAAATGAGTGTTGAGAGACAGTTACCTCCAACCATATTCTGATTCAGCTTGCTTTTTTACCTCCTCTGAATTTTGAGGGAATAGCATGTTTTTAATTACCTTTTAGCAACAAACCTTCCTCCTGAGTGTACAGCTTGTACTACAGTTTGCTCTAAGCCAGTCCCTGAGTATTATCTGAAAGAGGCACTACACAAATTTCTGTGGTTATGCCTCAGCACTTTAATGGTTTTCTAGTCTTTTCAACGAAGTTTACTTGAATCATCTACATACTTTCAAGCAAACAAATCAAAACAGGCCATAGTGTCTTTGTCAAAATTTTAGTCTTTCTTCTTGATGAAGAGGACTTAGAAATCTCCCTCTCTCAAAGCCTTTTTGGCACTCTCAGCAAGAAAAGATTTCCAAATAATATTTTGTCACATGCCAAGAAATATCCTATGCCATCATGCTTACTTTCACTACAGTTTTTAATTCCTTCCATTCAGTGCCACACTTCTCAGCAATTTGTTATTACTCTAAACCTCATTATTATCCTGAGGTTTCTTCTCACTTCAAACCTCTTTCTCCTTTCTCTAGACTTCTCTGAAACAAGTCAGGCAGAATGGGAAATACATGGTATACACTTCCCCAGGTTTCAAAATCTTATATGCTGTAGAGGAGAAACTTCCATGACAAAGAAGGAAACACACAAGTGAAGGATTGCACAGATACCAACCACAAAGCAGAAAGCAGTTGGTTAGGGGGCGAAACATACTCTTTTTTCCAGGAAAAGAATAAGTTCCTCACAGAACTGCTTTAGACAGATGTTCAGATAGATGTACCAAACCCCAGAGAGTAAAAGGATGTCATCAATCAGCTCACTCAGGCATCAGTAGTTTGGCTAAAGCCTGCAATGCAACCCTTCTACCTATTAATTATGCTCCTTCAAAAGGTGCTTTAAGGTCACCTTCAGTTCAGAGTCTAACACTAGACAGGATGTACAATTTTGGCAACAGTGGTGAAACGTAGACAATGGTAATCCTCCAATAACGTTACTATAAAACTTCATATTCCCATAGGAAATATGGACTCATTATCAGCATCATTGGTAAAACTGCCATCACCTCAGGATCTTCACCTTCTGTGAAGCCTATCAATCAGACGTGTTTTCAAGTCTTTTGACAGTGCTACACAGTTGTTTTCAATCTTCAGGGTCTAAGACTTGCTGTGAGATTCATTATCTATAGTTTTCATAGTGTCAGTAAATAATCGAGTTATATTACCAGCGGCCTATATATTTTTGGGCAGGCCAGTGAAAGGAAAGAGAGCAAAGAAGCAGATTTTGGTCCCAGCAGTGAGGTAGTGTACAAGTAGTACAAATTACTGCTAAGAGATTGAAATGATAGACATCTGTAATAGTGTGCAAATAAACTAGGTGAAATCACAACATGGGCCTTTTATTTTTCATTGGATCTTCTATATTTCATTGGTTTGAAAACATGCCACTTAAAAAACTAAGATTGTGTCATGTTATATTTCCCATTCTTTTCCTTTTTATCACAGTGTTCTAAAGAATTTTTTATTTTCACAAAAAAAAAATGTAGTCTGGACATTTAAATAGCACAATAGCTTCTAATCTGTTATTTCCATGCTGTAGCAATAAAAAAGGTCAGTTAAAAGTCAATAGTAAATAATAATTTTCTCTTTAGAAATGAGAGGGACAGAAATTTTGATATTAGCACATCAGTGTTTGCAGGTTTTTATCAGAAATAATTTGTTTGCCCATTATTAGTTTGGGGCAGAAGGTTCAGAAGGCACCCAATAGATTTTTACTAACTCTTTTCAGTCAATTTAAACACTAAATAAATTCATGAGAACACATTTTAACAGGCGAACACTAAACAATAGAGAGGACTAGCTGGTGTCCTGGCCCATCCATATCAGCTTCATAGTAGCTCAGCTAGCTAGTGGGGAAGTTACTTCAGCTGCTCAGACCTCCAGAATCAAACCATAACAAAAGAGACTGAGAATGGGAAGACCAAGAGGGGTGTTCATCTTCTTCATATATCTACTTGCAGAAACAGTGGCCTCTGTAAAGGATCCCTTTAAAAGCAATGAGAATAATGAGCACACCTTAGAGCAATTTTAAATATCCATTTTAACCTATGAATTACAGTCTCTATTCTATTTGATATACTGTCTAGATCTCCCCTAACTAAAATGGGAGCCTGCCACAGTTTGTATTGCTTTCCTTTTGATATACACAAGGTGTCACTGATTATCACAGTATGCGTGCTGAGTTCCTGGAGACCTAAGAAATATCCTCCCATCAGTACTGCACAAGAGTTAATATAAAAAAGTGGATTTTTTCTGACAGATAACAGCTATCAGGCTCAGGAAGCACCAGTGGAGAAAATCTGGATCCATTATGGGGAAATTTCTATGGTAGAATCAGACTTTTGTTTACTTGTTTCAAAGACCATCTATTTACATCACTGGTGTTCAGTGTTTGTAAAGTACATTAATACCTGATTTCACTATGCAGTATATTTTCTTTTTAGTTAGCATTTGTGGTAATAAGATAAATTAAGGAAATTAATACATGACATTTACTGACTTAATGTTGTGGAAAACTGAAGATTTAGTGCCCCTCAAAGCAAATGTAGACTTTGGCTTTACATCAGCACAATATTAACTCTCATGTCAGTAAGTCTTGATGTTCATTACCTACTTTAATGAATGCCAATTTCAGCTTAATCTGGTTTACAGAGAAAACTACATTCCTGCTACAGTTAGAGTTTTATTTCAACATCATAATAAAAAGCAGCCTTTTTTAAGAATCCAACAGTGCAAGCTTTCATGAGAATTGTTGTTTTCTCCTCCTGAAGTCACATTATTTTGGTTCTCTTTTGTCATCTCTTTTCTGTTATAATAAAATGAATCATTTACACTTGCGGTTTCACAAAAAACTCTTGAAAATATGAATCTTAAATGATCTAAACACAGAAGTTGACTAAAAAATGGTCTGCAACTTATGTTTTCAGGTTCAAATTTTTAAGTCAGTATCACCGTTTTTTAACCCTTGCAATTGGAAAGAGCAGTTTAAAAAAGGCACTTAAGAAATTTATTGGTTTTATCAATATATGTTCATAAATGATATCACAGATTAAACTATTTATTTTGAAGACCTGTATTTGGGGTAAGAATATATAGGACAGGGTAGATCCTTAAAATTTGGAATTTCTAAGAAATTAGAATTAAAATATTTTTCTAAAGTGTGTATTATATACATACACTATTATCGAAAAGTGGAAAAGCATGTTTACGTGTTATTAGCAACATTTTAAGTCTTGACCATTAGATGTAATTGAACAAAATCTTGAGAACTTCACAGAGCCTCTACTTAGAAAGTCTTTCATTAAATCTAATAGAAATGTTTCTAAATATATAAGTGAAGTATTTGTATTACCAATTTAAATAAGAATAATAAATGCCACAGCTGTATTCTAATGTACATCTTTCAAAATATATCACATTCATTAACTGTCAAACTGTTGCATGTCATCAGCTAAGTCACTGTCTTCTGAACATTCTGCTAAAAACTTTCTGCTAGAGCTCTCCTGGAAAGAAAGGCATCACAGAAAGAGTAAGCTGTGTGCATTAGAGTTGTTCTCCCAGTATAGGTGAATGAGGACTGAAGATCTGCCCTCTATATCTTCTTCCAGCCTCATCTCAAGTGAGACTGGTCTAAGAATGCAACAGAGATAAGAGGATTGGCACTGGTGTCTTAGTTTCAGCCTTGAAGAGCATTTGCACTTTCAGCCTTATACTGTGAAGTATGGCCAGACTTGATGAATGAAATGTCTCTTGTATAGCACATATCTTCCTTACATGCATAATGGATCAAACATCTCAGCTAGATGTTATTTTTTCAACTCAGTTGAGTAAATGAGCCATCAAGAAATCCTGGCATAAAGAAGTGAAATTCTGTATCTTAATCATCAAGCAAAGGAAAGTGTAATAGTTGATGGAAAGCAGTATATGAAAGCACAATTAAATCTGGCATGCATATCATCAAATCAAATTATCATTTGGTTATAGAAAAATGTGGTATAAAAGCATTTATGAAGGGCACAGTGCAGCCTTAGTCTTCTTTTCAAGTGTTGTACAAAATTACAGCAAGATTGTGTTCTATTTAGACTGGCAGTGTTCCTGGAAAGCACTGGTTGTGATGCATAGAGCCTGAAATAGAGGCTTTTTATTTGTACTCAAAGCTCCAGACTATTGTTCTGTTCAATCACTTATAGATCAGGCTGCTCAGTAGCTTTCATAAGCACTGGAACAGTGTGAATAAATTGTATTGACAATACTGACAGCTTCATACACTGCCTAAGAAAGGCCTGAAAGGCTTTAAACATTTGCTTTTTCATTCACTGAAGGGTGGTCCTTGTGCACAATACATTGGTCTCCATACTTTACAAGATTCCCCCCTTCTTCCCACACATAGAACTTTTTCTGTGGCAAAACGAAATAAGCTTCCTACCATCAGTTTCTAAGGAAAGTATTCTAAATCAATCTGTCTCTAAACATAATTTAGAAAACCAAAGGAAAGCTGTGTGAGCACAATAAAATGTTGTTCTTAATAAATTCTCAGCTGGCAGGGGTCCTGTTTCTCCAATATTTCTAATCCTTTCTGTGTTTGCTTCAGACAGAAACAAAAATACAATAGAATTTTCATAAAATAATACCCAGGCTACCAGTTCCAGTACCAGACAACCCTCATATTCAGACCTTCCTTAATTTTTGTTGTTGTTGTTCTGCTGGGATTTTTTTTTGCTTGTTGTTTCATTAAATTGATTTTCAATTCCCTCTAAACTGTTTTCCTTCTCCCAAATGAAAAATTGCTTGGAGATGAAGTTTCCATAATTTCTGTGTAGAGAAAAATTCAGAGCAAAACTCCATAGTGTCTGCCCCTGGATTCAGGATTTACCAGCTTATGGAAAGTAAATTGGCTTCCTAATTTTTCTGTAAATCAATAGATGACAGTTGTACCTCTTTGAAATAGGATACACTGCTAGATATGAAAACTGCTAGAGAATTTTTCCTGCCACTGAAGTAAAAAAGTGGAAATAATTGTGTCACACTGTGTTTTTTCCATCTCTTCACTGCAACCACTACCTTTTTCAACCCATAGTTTCGTTGTGAAACCTTGGGTGCATACACTGGCTGCCTGCACTATGCATTTGTAACTACACATATTGTTCCTAGAACAATGGATTGGTGGCCACAGTAATAGTAAGCAGACAAGAAAAGGAGAAATTAAGCAAAACCACAGCACCATGAAAGTCAGAATGCATTATTACCATCAATTCTCAGACCAATATCTGAATAACTACATTGTGATAAGAATGAAATACCAAATGTGCAAAGCCAGAGCTCCATATGACAGTAAAGTGAAAGCAGAAAGAATTGTCAGAGCCCAAGTCTAAGGTCACAGTATGTTGATTATTGTTCTATTGTGAAAAACAAACAAAAATATAACCTTGTACAGCGTATAAAAATACACATCAAATTCCTGGAAGCATTTCAGCTTCTAAATGCAGCAAATGTTGAAACATATTAAAATTTTCTTGTCAGTTTTTAAATCCTGCTTTATCTCTTGTCATTTGTATGACAGGGACTGAAATTTTTGACAGCTTAAATAGGTGCCAGTTCATTACACATAGTCTGATCCAACAGCAGATGAATTCAAAGGGCACTTTTCTCTTAACTTCAGTGGGAGCTGAGTATCAAATGAAAATGAAAATCAAATGAAATGCCTATTATGAGGGGATACAATTTGAGTAATCAGCTCATGAGTGGATTGACCTAGATAATCCTCTAGCTTCCCCAACACTCCCCTTGGTTAGCCATGAGAAGGAAATCAGTCAGGAAGCTGGGATCTCACATCCTCACAGCCCACTCATGAAAGAAAACAAACTTCACTTTCATTAAGGCTTTTTGTCTGGTAGTTCGCTCCGAGCCTCTGAGGCATTTGGTGTTGCCTCAGAAACTCTCCTCGACCTTCTTAGCAAAACTGCTCTTTAAGGGGATTGAATGAGGTCACCACTGCCCTGAGACCTAATGAGGTCACTCACCATCCTGAGACCTGGGGACCTCCACATCCGTGACAGCTCTAACCACATCTCCCCTCTAAGCTCATCCCTATGCCACTAAAACTGTTCACACTGGATTTCAGGGGTTAGGGGGAGTGTGAGGTGGTGATTTTGCTCATTAAGTACTTTCTGATTGTCAACATCTTCAGACTATTGTGCCTATATTTTTGAGATAGAAAATGTCATGTTAGCATGGAAGGAAAAAGAGTCTCAACCTTACTGGAAAAAATATGATTAATGTTTTTCTCTGAGAGAATCATTATTGAAAAGGTGAAATGGTGACCTCTTTTGTGGTTGGGTTTTGGGATTTTTTGTAATACAATGAAAAAGTTAAGGCAGTCTTTGACTCAGAAGAATCAGACATTTTTTGGTTTGACTCCAACATTGAAACCCTGCCATAGAGCTGCAGTTCCTGATGTGACAGGCTTTCAAAGACTCCCCATCACTGCACATGCACAATTCAATGGCAGTTGTGTGCAAATTCTCCTTTTAAACTCAGCAATTCCTCCACTTCAATCAGTTCAGGCATACCCTGAGAAAAAATTTAAAAAATATGTTTTCAAAGAGCAAAATATATAGAATTTGGATACATAACAGAATCTTTGAAAATTACAGATTGGGAAATCCAAAACATGCTTGTGGCTGCCTGGGTGGTCCCTTGGCACTGCAGCTGCTGGAGGGGTGGAGACCCTTGGGCCACCAGCTCCTGGTTTCCAGATACTGAACCCTCTCAGAGACCTGACAAAATTGGCACAATTTAACAAAATTTTTTCATTCTACAGAGTTAGTGTTGCCCAAAGAAAACACCATCAGAAATGTTTTGTTGAGTTTTACTCACATGTGATGAGCTGCTAGATGGAAAGACAAAAACATGCTTGCCTTAACTCTGGATGCATTCAGAGGCAGAAGATCAATATGTGACTCCCTGTTCCTTCCTCAGGCACAGCCACATGGTGATATTCTAGGAGGTTATCATTCATGTAAAGACAACTATCTTGTCCATAGTAATTTTAAAAGCCTGATTATTTTTCCAGTAGGGTCTTCATAGGAAGGATTAGGTGAATATGTATTTCTAGGAACTCCACACCATTTTGATTATGTCAGTATGAAAGAGGTTGTTCCATTCTATGGATAGGGGAAATTCCCTCACTATTTTTTAATGAAGAAATCCCCATGTTATAATCCAATAAACTTTAAAACTCCCTGTTTTCATGATCTCTTCCAAAGGAGAAAATAAGTCCATACAAACTTAGACTTCCCTTATTAAAGACATAGCAGAGATCAGCATTCCAAGGCTTACCAAAAAGTATGCACGTTTAAAACATCAATAAAGGAGAACCTAGCCAGTACAAGAGATCAATATTCAATGCACTTATATGTTCTTATGTAAGAAGAACATATGTTCTTATGTTCTTGTGGAGCAGAACTGAGGCAAGCACTGAGAACAAGCAGGTTGTGTGGGATGACTTATAGTATTTTGGGTGATTAACAGTTCAGGTAAGTAATTGCAATGTTGAAGGAACTTACTATTGCAAATATTCTCTTCTCATGTTAGTTGATTTTGTGGTTTAAGATGACTCAGTTTATTTTAACAGAATAACAGTTCATCACTGGACTGTATGTATGGCTCACACTGTTCCGTGATGAGATATGGGATAAGTTAATTATCGACTACTGACATGACCAAATGACATGAATAGTCTGTAGTTATCTAATTTCTATCCCTTCTTTCATCTTTGATGTTCCATTTGTGTGTGATAATGACAAAGTTATGAAAATGTTGTAACGGTCTGATTGATGGGATCGGGACAGAGACAGACTGACAGAATATATAGTAATGAGACATGTCCCTCTGTCTTTAAAAATACCATTTCTGAATACTTTCTGGAGGAAATAGAACATGCCCTACAATTCAAACACAGATGCATCAACATTTTGTGTAACTCCATGGCTTGTTGTCTCATAACCCTGTCACTTACCACATAAGTGTCATATTTGGATGATTTCCAACTTATCGTTTAATTAAAAATATCAGTCTTCTTTTCTCTTTTGACCAGGTCTTGTTCTGTGCACTTCGAAGAAAAAATCGTTCATTATATTCTGCTGATAGTAAATATATATATATATATACATATATAGCTTATTTTCACTGTCATTTACAGAAATAATTATTTTAATTATGTCACCCACTGTGAAATATAAGAAAGTGCACAGTCATTTCTAATCAAAATAGACTGCATTGTGTTTTCTGATATCTGATGAACTGTTCATAGAACAAAACAAAAATGGAGAAAGTCTGTAATTTTGAGGTCTCTACACTCTCTCTTAATTGGCTTGTTATCCACTAATGTGTAATGCACCGAGTATCCAATAGTATGGAAGTTGATTTGCTTATATCTGTCATCCAGTTCTTTCTTAGACATATAGTGGCTGTAGGTTCATTTGAAAAACACCTTTATTTTTATTCTCTCAGATGTCTGGTGCAGAAATAATGTGCTATATCTCTGCCTAATTAGTTGTGTTTCAGGCACAATAATATGATAACATACTAACATGGAACAGCAGGCAGAGCAATATCCTTAAGCCTTCACTGGCCTGGAGCTAACTAACTTATTAAGGAAATCTGTGTTTTCTGTCTGAAACAAGTGTAGGTTTTTCGTTTCTTTGATGAGAATTTTTGATCTGAATATCACATCTGAAGAATGTCGTTATGAACATGATCAGTGTCACTTGCAACACCTAAGCCACTAAGGCTGTGGTGTTAGTTCTTTCCAGTAAAACTGGGCTTCTTTTCTGCCCAACTAACCCATATTAAGAAAAATAATCTACAATTTTCTGTACTGTGCACAGTACTGATGATCTGAAGTTTTCAATTTCATGAGTGAGACAGTCATTTTAAAGTTGCCCTGCAATTACTTTCTATTTAAAACAGAATGTTCATTTTTCCTTTATTTTTATCATTTTGCAACATTATTTCTAACACTGAAATAAAATCTTTCCATTTATGCCATTACAAAAACCAAGTGGTATTCTAGAACAGTGATGCACACAGATTCTCAGGGGGTCATTTCTTGCTGCATAATCTGGCATGTTGTCTACATATAATGCAATTTAAGTACACTACAGTATCTTCACTTAAGACCTCTACATCTACTGCTTTTATAATAAGATCAATGAATATATAACAAACCAAGTCCTTTTTCTAAGAGTGTATATTACAACTGTTGAAGAAGTATTATTTGGAGTCTTTTCTTGAGACCCTTTTGTAAATAGTAAGTTTGCTTTCACTCTGTGGACTGAATTTACATGAACCTATAGTAAAGTTGAGATCTATAGCCACTTTCACTGATGCCAAACTTGTATCTATACCATAGGACCTGTTATAAACCATTAGCTGCAGTGCTGATCTCTCTAATTATGACAAAAGATGTTGCTTTTTCTCAGTCGATATACACAGAGACAAAATAATCAGTCAACCGGTGACATTTTTTACAGGAAGCAGAAAACTAGTTTTCAGCACTAATTCCAACACCCTAGTCAAGAAAAAAATCGTGAGGAGTTAGGACAATTATTAATTTAGAATTAAACCTTCAGACCCAGTTCCATCACCTACACATAGTTATTTTGTCTCATTTTAAAGACCTAGATGTAACAGATATAACATGGTAGAGATAATAACCTGTGCATTTCTGGTGTGATGGCTGGCAGCCAGACAAGATACCTTTAGGTATCTCAGAGAGCACTGAATTCTAGTGGATGAGCAACAGAATCAAGGCTAGTTTGAGTGAGACAGATAGCCTAAAATAGGAGAAAACAACCTGATTAGGAATGAAAGAGTTCTGCAAGACTGATTGTTCACTGTGGACAGCAAAGAGAGCTCAGGTGGAAGCTTAGACTGCACCCAGAATGAGAGCACTCTAATCAACTGAGATGGAGTCTGTACTATCTGCTCACTCCAAAACAGGAACCAACAGGTCAGCTGAGCATCCAAATTGTTCTCAGGTTTCCCTGAATTGTATTGACTGGCTTGCTATTATCTGTAATGGAGGCCTTGACCTGCAAGGAGACATTGGAACATAGATATTTTAATGGGCAACATCAGTTCTGTTCTTCACCATTATAGAGCAAAGTCTATCCAAATTTTGTGACTCCCTTTCTCTACTAGGAAATCTTACCATTATTTCATACTTTGTTTACAGGACTGTTCCACACTATGAACTTCAAGTTACTATTCAAACACTTAAACTAGCCTTTTTAGGTTTCTCCTAATACTACTTGGTTTTACACCTGCCCCTGCCAGCCACTCAGCAATTCCATTATTCATGACCCCCACAGCACGAAGCATGCTTTTTCTACCAGCAGCACTGTGCAGTTTTCCTCTGGTCATGGAAGGACACATTTTCTGCAGAGGAACTGGACATTGTGTCTTCCTTTTTTTATTATCCATTATGAGCTATAGTTCTGAAAAACTAGGTGAAAAAAACATCTGCAAAACTCAAGAGAGGAAAGGATAAAGATTTTTAGAAATAGTGTAACTCTAGAAAAATTGTGGACAGAAAGTAGTAAAACTGTCTTTTAAATGTGTGAACAAAAGAATATAAAGAATGGGAGGAAATTTTTTTTTCTGGTAGTTTGGTTTGTGTCTCTGACTTTCATATATATAGGATGCTGAGTACATGGGTTATGAAAGAGAAGGATGGTTGGCAACACTCTGACTTGGAACAGGACCCAATATTTCTGAAAGGCTAAAGCTTATAGAACTCAGTTTATAAGGAAATTTAGTCAATTTTACACACAGATGCAAGGTGAGCTTGGTTTGAGAATGGCTTAGGCAGTTCAGGTAGACATAGTTTCTCCTTATTCTTGGAGCTGACTTGCTCACTATGATTACTGAGATTTATTCTTGCAAGAAGGAATGGGCAACAAGTGTAAGCAACTCTCTCTGGGAGCCAGAGAACATAATTGAAATTAGAAATTATGAAGACTCTGAATCATTGATTTTTTTTTCCCCCAACAGGAAACTAAATTGACCTGCTAGTCCCTGCCATCTGCTGCTATTTGGTACAGAAGTAGCATTATGCTTTTTAATCTTCTATTCACTTTCTTCCACATATTACTGAATTTATGACTATGTGTATGGTTCCAATAAAGATGGTTTTCTGCTGTAAATATGTTTTTTTCTGAAATATTTGCTGTATCTATTTAACAGATACAAATACACAGGTAGGGCAGACAAGCTGTCATCTATTCCGTGCCTTTACAAGATACTCTAAATGGCAACAAATATCTGATCCCTACTTATCATGCCCAAGAACTTGGGGAAAGGGTAGTGGAGGACACACAAATCCCCAAATAAAGGAGTATAGAAACTTAGAAGAGCAGATTCTTTATGTACCAGTATGGCACACTTTACCTCTGAATAGATCTGTGGCATTTCACATGTTCAGCTGCAGTTAAGCAGAACTCCATTTTGTCCCTTCTTACTGCAGGTTTCCCTGCTGGGATAGAATCAAAGCCAGACAGGAATGGGAGATTCACAATATCACCTTCCTGGAGCTCTGCCTGAGGAACTGTGTAGGAGGAAACGCTTTTGCAAAATCATTAGTTCACAAAACAAATATATGCTAAAGAAACAACAAATCTTTTCTTTCACTGAGAGATGTCACAGAAAAATAAGAGATATGGCCATAGATGATTTCTGCTTTAGTCACTCATAGATTTCTCTATTAAATTCTCAGACAAAGGAGGTGTATTTTCCAATACACATATCATATGATCTTTTCTTAACTGGATTTGTTGTCTAATCATTAGAGTTTGTGTCTGCTGTTTACTTTCTGTTGTCCTACTTTTACTTTATCCTATTTCCCCAAATTAACCACATGCAAATCATGCACTGGCTCATACCGATGAAGGATGCAACTTTTTTTTTAATGAGAATCACACAGCCCAAAGTAGAATTCACAGAGGGAGCCAAGATGCACTGTTCAAGTCAGATGAAGCATTCAGCATCTATGCCTAACACTTGCTGATGTCAGCAATAGATACAGAGCCAGGGTTAGGCATTTTTCTTCCAAAAATGAAAAACACAACATGAAGAACTGCATTCAAGGGCCAAAATATGCAGAAGCCTGGCCTCTCTCTAAAGAACACAAACATTTTCTAGATTTTCCAGTGCTCTCCTGTAGGTTTTATCCACTACACTCAGCTCCACATAATTCAAAAATTAACTGATTACATCCCTAGAAGATAATAGAACTAGTCTACTCTTCCTTAAGAGGAGAAAATGTACTGAACTGTAGTAGGAATGACATTCAGCTTGTACCACAATATGTCCTCAACACCAACATTAGCAGTGATCTCATAAAAAAAATAGTTGAGCATTTTCTGGAAAGTAACCAAAGGTCTGCTGCAAATGAATCAAATATTTCATCTGCTATTTGGTTGCAAGTGTTGAACACATGGTGCTCAAAAGCATTTTTCCTCCTCTGGAATGCAATAAAAACCTCAAACATTTTGATTAAATCATTGATCCAGTCCACTGTCCCATCTTCACATGCGACTGCACTGTTATCTGTCTAGGCCTCTTTTTAAACTTACCGTGCAGCAGCAAATGAGATAGGCTCTTAAATATTTAAATGTGTATATATCTTTCTTGTTGCAGCTCCAGTCTCTAAATTCAGACAAAGGTAAAGGTCAGAAAAATCACTTACTGTGATATATGTGTTGGTTTTGACTGGGACACTTTTTTCATAGTATGGTTAGTTAGTATGGTGCTGTGTTTTGGATTTCTGCATGAAACAGTGCTGACAGCACTGGGAGAGTTTTGTTCCTTCTGAGCAGCACTTCCACAACATCAAGCTCTTTCCTGATTTTCACCCCACCCCACCAGCAGAGAGTCTGTGGGGGGTGCACAAGGAATTGAGAGAGGACACAGCAGGGACAGCTGACCCTAACTAACCCAAGTGATATTCCATACCACATGGTGTCATGCAGAGTACATAAAGACGGGAGTAGAAGGAAGGATGGACATCCAGAGTTATGGCATTTGTCTTTCCAAGTAACTATCACACATGATAGGACCCTGCTTTCCTGAGAGAAACACCTGCCTGTACATTGGAAGTAGTGAATTAATTCCTTGTTTTGCTTTGCTTGTGTATGCAGCATTTTGCTTTACCAATTAAATTGTCTTTATCTCAACCGACAGGTTTTTTCACTATTAATCTTCTGGTTCTCTCCCCTATCCCACCACAGAGGGAAGGGCAGAAGGGTCATGAACAGGGACACTGAGCAAGCAGCTGTGTAGGGCTTAGCTGCCAGCTGGGGTTAAAGCGCAACAATTTACTTGATGGCTCAGTTCTGCCAGAAGGGGAAGGGTAGTGCCTGGTGATGGGTGCAAGGGGGCACAGCTTGCTCCCACAAGTGTGCCATAGCCCCTTACAACTGCATACACACACTTGTCTAGCTCCACAAATAGGGCTCTATATTTACTATTATGGTTCAGAGGCTGTTGCAGAAGTTAGAGACATCTTCTGTGCCCTCGCCCTCGGTGCTAAGGGCATCTCAATTTCATGTCCTGTTCTCTGGAGATGTAATTCCCATCCTCAAACTCTGAAATAGGCTGACTTAGTTCATGTTGCAAAGTGCACAGCTCCAATCCCCATGTCATATCCAAGTTCCTCTCTTCTTTTATTCTGTGTATAGCACAAGATCAGTTAAGTCACCAGACTTCATAACTGGGCTCACAAGTGGGATGATGCCACTGACACACTTACTGCTTTGTTGTCTGTTTTGTAGAAAGTAAGCAGACAACACAAGCAATAACTACATGCATATGCCCAGGTAGTGCAGCTCCAGTTCTCTTTTCCACCCAGAAGGCAAGAAAGAGGATGGGGTGTCCACAGCCTGTTCTACCATATGCGGTAATCCTGTGCTTGCTAGAGTTTGGAGAATTGCAAAGTTATGCACCATTAAAAGTGGTGGTCAAGTTCTTAATTTTCATGTGATTAGACTATCCTGAAACAAGCTGAGCATGCTGAGAGTACCCTACAAAAGAAGGAGATGCATTCATTTGAAGTCATCTATGTTAATATCTGGCAATGAGTGCAGGGAAGAATAAAGTTTATTTAAGGGTAGTAGTAGTAGGAACCATGAGAGGAACTCAGCCTAAAATAATAGACCACTGCAACTTACAGCTTCACATTTCAAAAGGTGCAATGGCTTGAAGGTGACTGAATAGCCTTTGACATAATATTCTCTTTGTCCATTTAAACTCATGGAAAGTCTAATAGTTCAATTTTATAGCTCAGTAGTTTTAAATTAAAAAGTACTTTAGCCTTTTGTTCAATAACATTAACATAAAATCCTGACAGCACTGCAAAATTAGCATCCACAGTAATCGGCAGCTTAAGCCAGCTAGTTAGAATGCCTTCCTTCCCCAATTTAAGATAATATTTTCCAGATTCTTTGCATAAAAAAAAGCATGGCAGTCCCATTATCAACTTGCTTAGGTAGAGGTGGTATTACAAACACATTGTCAATACCCTGTTCTCAAGAGACAAACTGGAACTACTTGTAATACCTGAACCCAACAGTACATAGCAAATGACCAAACCTGAAAAGATTTCTCTGTATTTTTAAGTATCTATTTTTGAAACTAAATAAAATCCCCACGGATTTATGGTTAAAAATATCTGATTACTACTGAATTCTTGAAAGATTTTCATACTCAGATGATAAGTTCCTTCAGAAGTTTTAATTATATTGGGCAGCTTATTATTTCTAGTTGATTTTATAGATGAAATCAGAGGGAAGAGGTGTTGTCAATCCTATCTGAAAAAATACAGAATAAAGATCTCTTCCCCAATGCTTTTAATATTTATATCTATAAATATTATATGTCCAGAGGGGAAGGGAGTTGTCACTGGATTTGGGATTTGTATCTCTGGTCCTCTTTCCTGAAGGCAACAGGGAGGAAGAGATTAACTTCACCAAATAATTATAGGAGTGCAGAGGATTGTGCGAGTTAAATTTTCATCATTTTTATGGCAAGATCTAACCTTTTCTTGCTTTGGATCAGGTATCCACAAGAATTGTGGAAATCATGAATTATCTGAGATGTTTTAAAGAAAGCATAAAATATTTGTCTAAGTTAAAATTCTTTTAAATTTTGACACGAGAAGCTGTAGAAGGACACAAAAGAAAAGCTAGAGTTAGTAAGATCTACACCATGGTTCTTGGAGTTGTTTTCAGCCAAGATCTGTCATAAACAACATTTCCTTGGTCATAGTAGGAAAAAAACATAGCTCAACTTGATATTTATATTGGACACCATTTTAAAATGCTTTAGCTAAACAGAGGAAGATCCAGACAGAAATAATTTTTTCTTGTTTACTAAATATCCATTAATACTTATCTTTACATGTGATAGAGCCTAATTATATGGTTGACATGGGCTTTTTCTGGCCACATACTGGCAGTCAGAAAATAAGAATAGGAACAAGATGTTATGCCACAAAGTTTCATTGCTGTTCTAAGCCTTCAAGGAGTTAATACTTCCATATGAAACAGGTTCATTTGCTAAGCAGAAAAGATTTCATTCCATACCAGAAAGTCCATCCCCTCTACAGCTGCAGTCTTGTTAGTCATGTTTCAAATATTTTGCTACTCTTTCATACTTTTCATAAGTTACGGAATTGCCCAATTTTACACATAACCCATGTCTCAGTTCCCTTGGTTTATTAGATATTAGCTTTAGTTGCTCAAGTTGTACTTCAATTGTTCACAGAATTGGCCCAGCATTTCTCAGAGCTGTATTGGAAACATTCATGGCTCTCCAGCTCCCAGCTTTGTGTGGTGGGATGCCAATACAACAGGGTCAGGGAAAGTCACATCCATACATCTGTGAGAAATGTATCATAGTTAGACTGCTTCCCTGGAATATTTTCTTGAACTGAACAAAGATCTTGAATTAAAAAATTGATTGGCTGCAAGAAAATCCAGGGCTAGGCATGTCAGAATCAAGTCTTGAAACAATTCTTATGCAGAAATATATGGGGAAACCTCACAAATGAATGTTTTTTATTTATATCTCCTATTTAATTATGTTTTAATATGTTTTCACAACAAGTACAGATTGTTTACCACGAATCTTGGTTTTACATGCTCCTATATGGTGGCTCCACACTTCGTACATACTCCTCTGGAATATGTAAACTGTTTACAATGAAAAATAGATATTACCTCCTAGGAGTGAAGAATGCCAGAAAGGGCCAGGTGGCATCCATCACCAAAACAGGTAACACATCATTATGCTTTGCTCAGGTAAAGCAATGTACTTGTTCTGAAAATCAAAGGAAATCTGATTGGATTTAATACTTACATAGGCAGGGATACAAAGATATAAAGGAGTGCTCTGTTATTAAGGAATATATCTAAACTCAGTGCAAAAAAATACACATATTGAATGTATATGCTGAAAAAGCAACACCAAAATGGTTTGTTTTTAAATATAGACTGCATGATGTTCTTCAATTAGCCCACACTTAACTTGAGGAAGCTTTATATTTCTCATTATTTTCTTTTATTAATTTCCCTAAAACAATGACAGTGTTTAATTGAATGTCAACATTGAAAAGCCAAACTATTCTGCTGCCTGACAAACGTATCAATGTTTACTTACCTCTTGAGTTTCCGTCTAAAATTTACGTGGAATTGTTTATGAGTGAACATATTCCATGCTGGCAAGAGTGAGGAAAATAGATTCCCTGATCTTTACTTGTGTGATTAATTGCTTCATTTAGTGAAAGTAAATATATTTATCACTTTTAGACTGCAAGATTCCTACAAGAAATTGTCATATCATTATAATGGATCAGAGAATGTACACGTAGCAGTCTGTGCTCTGATTTTGAAAACTATCAGGACAAAGTGAGAGAGGAAGGAGTAATCTAAGACTAGAAGGTACCGGAAGATAAACAGCTAGAAGTAGCGCAAACCTACCTGCTCACCTTAGTGGCACACTCTCACCATCCCCTTCTCCCAACAATATTTAGAAGGCTGTAGTTTCCACTTTTCAGAACTAAACACCAATAGTGACACCAAGATACAACAATACAGCTTAGATCAGGGCCTGGCTTTCTAAGTCCATCCTTGTAAAACACAACACCAGACCTTATTTTACAAAACAAAAACATTTCCGGAAAAAATGAAAATCCAGCACAAACATCTTGGTGTTTCAGTAGAAGTCAAATTATAACTCACTAGAAAATGTTTCTCTACGTACCCTTAATGAATGCAGTTAGTTTATAGAAATTCTCAGCAACTGGAATTTTAGCAATATGTAATATTCAAAAAACACCAAGTAAGCCAAAGCCAGGCAGATGTTTCACATACATATTTAATAAAAAATAGTTTTCTTACTTTGACATTGCAGAGTCAATGACCATGTCAAATGCATGATGTTTTCTGAATATGTATAGATGCGCATGAAGTGGGAGTCCTCTGACCCTATTTAGACATCCCTTGCCACTGATCATCTCTGGCAGGCGTGGCTGCAGTGCCACGTTTGTGTCATGCGGTGGCAGAGAGGATAAGGCGAGGTCTTCCCCTGGTGCTCTGACCCACGTGGGCTCCCAGGATTGCTCAACAACCTGACATTATTGCTCTTCTGTTTGTTGTTTTTTTGGGTTTTTTTCCTTAATGTTTTACACTTGAGAGGNCAACAACAACAACATTTAGACATCCAAGGAGTGAGTGTCGAAAGGCATCATCATACATTCCTCTGCAGTTTCCAGGAAAAAACAAATGTGGCTAAATGGCCCCCACCTCCCAAGGACCATTTGTTTCATGTAAAATGCTCATCTAAGACGAGTCAGGTGAATCACCCTCCAAGGACATCTACATCTCTCTATTTGTTACAAGAGGAATGTAGGACGACCCACTAAGGCTTTTTGTGGGTCAATCACTAAGGTGATTGAGGTGCAACCCACTCTCAAAACGTTATATAGCCATTTTTCCTTCCAGCAGTGCAGGTCTGAGAACAGGCATGAACTGAAATGCATGGATCATGTAGCTACAAGGCAGCCATACTGCCAGAACTACTTTCCAGGGTCCTCCTCGGCTTCACACAACCAAATGTTTTAACTGTTGAATGGAAAACAGTTAAATTGCTATTTAATGGAACAGACTATGATCTAATGTGATCATAAAATACTGCACAAAGAAAATTTCTTGTCTCTCGAATTTATATGAGTGAAGGAAACACGCAAAATAATACTTTTAAACTTCAGTCTCCATTTGGGATAATGTCCCTATTTGAGAGAATATTTAAACAGATGTTTAATATTAGGTCTGTGCCTAAATCCCATTGAGATCAATGGGGTACAAATGAGTGCTTAAATTTAGTCTTGTGCATACAGTCTTCCTGAATAGGAATTGATTCAACATGTACTGAAGAGCTACCCTGAACTGTAGCCTGAGAGATTAACTTAACTATGTTTTCAACTGTCTGGCCACAGGCATCAGAGTGGGAAAATTTAGTCACAAGCTTTATCTTGGTGTAGCTTAATGCATGTTGTTTATTGCCTTACTGGTCTCACACAGTTATTCTAGAACTATATTTTGGGAATCTGTTGGGATTTGTGTTTTCTTCTTAATAACTGTGGTCACTTTTTACCTTCAGCCAAAGTATAAGAGGACTGAAATTTATTCCAAATGAGGGAAAACTCAACCATTTTCCCCATTGCAGTTTCACACAGCTTTCCTATTCAGAGTAAAAACACTCTGCTTTGCTTTTCTTGTCCATGCTCTGAGAGGAACAGTGTTCACTTTCTCTCTCTAAGCAATCTCCGCTGTCATTTTGACCTGTAGGTTATTAAACTTTATTATATTATGGATAACTGGTGCATTCAATCATTAGGGCTATCAGTTGCTATTCCTTGCTTGCCCATTTTGCATTCATGATCATGACAAACTCAAAAAAAGAAGTGTACATCACCATTTACGTGTTTTATGCCTTGAATCAAGGACCCTAAATGGTGACATTATGAAAAGAGCAAAAAAGTAGAAAATTCAGAATTTTCATATTAGGACTATTCATCCACACAAAAACAATGTTCTGTGGTCTATAATAATTTTCCTATTTCAGATAAATATTCTAGAAAACAGTGGATTGGACTTTTTTAGTATTCAATATGGAGAAACAGCCCAGCTTTTTAAATTTGCTGGAAAGAAGACAAAAGTGCCATTAGTGTTGTTCTCACCATTAAAAAAAAAATATTTTAAGCATAATATTCTCTGCTATAAGTAAATGAGGTTCTCTAGAAGTATTCTCTATGTCACATTTACCTAGCTCAGTGACAATCCATTTTTTTCATCCTACTTATTCCTATAAGTGCAACTAAAATTATTCCCAATGCATCATAACTACAAAACTACAACTGCTTACTAAACTTAGAAATCAGGCAAATGAAATCTATGCCAACTCTTCGAAAGCTTAAGGCTTTGGATGTTAACCCCTGGTAGCAGAAACTGCAAAAATTCATTGAGGATGCCACAAATATCCCTTGGGATAACTGTGAGTTACGGTTGAATTTTGGAAAATAAATTCAGTCCAATATTTGAGTCCAATATAAATTACTAGAATCTGATATAAATATTTTCATTAATTTGTGTCAGGACATTGGAACTGTATTTAAAGCCAGTCAAGAGCCCTTCCAGCCTGGTCACTGAAGTTTGGATCAGGGTTTCAGCCTGTGACTTTTACTGGTGCTAAACTCTTTAGCACAGCAAAGAAAAGAAACTGAACATTGAGACGGGGTTTTATAGATAGAAGAACTATTTAAGTCAACAGAAAGAAGAATCATAGTCTTTATTTAGTGTTCAGAAATCTAGTGAAATGATGTATCTAAAGGTTAAGCAGTTTTATTTATACAGTACTGTATTTTCAAAGCACCTTAAAACCTCAGAATGATGCTGCACCTTTGAGTAGTCAGTTCAAGGTATTTTGCTATCCTTATTGCAGCAGTATCTCCATTTGCTGCCCTGCTAAGCCCCTGATGTTTATCAGATCCTTTACATTATAATTAATATTATAAAAACATTCTGTAAGTGTTCTGAATAATTTACTGTAAAATGGCATATACTGCAGTATGCAGTGATCTTAATTCTTTTAATGTCAGTGAAATAAGAAAATAATATGAATACATTATAACTGTATTTTCCCAAAATGTTTCTAGGGCTGGTATAGTTCTGTTTCTGTTGTAAGACAATTTGTGTAAATTTTACAAGCTAGGTATGAAAATCACTGATATTTCACAACAATATTACATAGTTAAGCTACTAACATACAACAGTAATTTTCATCGGAATGCACCTTTCACTGGAAAGTGCCTTTTATAAACAGAGATTTCACCTCTTTTCCTAATCCTTAATTCTGAAAACCTTTACAGAAGTGAAAGGGTGACTGAATTCATGCAGAACATATAGTAGGGAGGTGAAGCATAAGATACGTGAGCCACATTTTCACTTCATGAATAGATAGGATTCATGTAATAGAAAATTTAAACTGCTAAAAAACTCCAATAATGTAACCACTGAAAATGATGGAGTTGCAAGCCTGTTGCTTCAATGACACTTAAACTAAAGCTAAGACTGCATATTTATCAAGCTACCTTATATATTTTAAATTTATATAATATGCTGGATTCACAAATATATGCATAAAAACAAACCAACTATGAGTAAATCCAAATATAATCCTTTTCTACAAAAATCAAAACAGAAGTAAGCAAAAAATTGGGAAATAATTTCATATTTTAGTTACATTGTTCTCAGCAATCATCGTAAATTTTTTCATGCACAGTTAAAATAGATTAAAGCATTATCACCCTCATGGCCTTCTGATTCAGCAAGCCAGGCTTGCGTGCATTTCTGCCTTTAATTAAGTATGGACAGATAAAGTCTTTTGTTCTTTTTCTGATATGTTTGACACCTGCTGTCTTTGTAATCAGGGAAATTAGTCAGGAAGTTCCAGCAGAGAGGCTTTTAGTCAGATGCAACACCTGGGTCCCCATCTACGCCTTCATGTCACGTAACATCATCCTGCATCCACAGTATAAGAGACAAAAAGCTTAACAAATGGTGAGCTTATAGCTCCAGATACAATGTAGGCTCAGTAGGCTTTTTTGGAAATCAATGGAAAAACAAAAGCCATATGCTAACCTCTACTTTTGCTAAAATGATGGGAAAACTACTTTCATTTTTCTCCCCTTCTCATTTATTTTAGAATGATTTTTGGGAGAATGCTTTTGTAATCCAGTTCAAGCAAAAAGATAGGGCCAAATCCATCAGATTTTATAGCCAGGTATGTCCTTACAATGTGATCCTGGCCAAAATCACTATTTCTGTAGTCTGTATTCACTTTAAACTTATTTTAAGCTATAGCAGTCCCTGTGTCAAGTCTCTTCCATACAGTAAATGCCTTAGATTGACTAGGTAATGTGTTCAACACAAGCTCACTCTCCACTGAGGGTATGGGCTAAAATTCAAGCTAACTTGCCAGATCTTAAGAGGTCATTTCTGCTTGATTGGTTTTTAGTGAAATCCCACATCCACCATGCAAATTCGGATTGGCTGCACAAGTCAGTGCCACAGGGCATGGGGAAATAACCTGTAGAGTAAATCAACATATGGCATCTGAAAAAGCTGCTGGATTCACCCTGCAAGTCTCAGAGACTTCATATACCGGTAGCTGTAGTTTCACTATGAAGACTGGTGGTATTTCACACTGATAGTGTTTTCGCTCAGACTAATTTCATTTGAGAGAAATTTTTCATTTGTATGCAAATTCAAGTTAGCTACAGTAAGGGTGCACCTCACAACTGCATTGAATTCCATACAAACAAGTACAAGTAAAAGGGGTGATGGTGAGAACATGGTCCCTTCCAGAATCAGTAACTTCAGTTTGCAGTTCATCTTATTTCATAAAAATTTTGCATTAATTTTTCCTTTTGCTCCTGTCCACCTTGTCTGTACCCATGTAAGCAAGGAAAAACTGCCATTGTCCTCTCTCACAGACTTACTGAGACAGCAGATCTGAGTCCTTGATGCTACACCTTTTACTTCATTACAGGACATCACAAGCTCAAAATCAGCCCTCTACCCTTAGCCTCTATCTCAGTTATTTCCATTTCTCAGTTCAATCCCACTCTCTCTGTGGTCTTTCCAGAGCTTTCAGAGTCTGGCAACAGATTTCCCCTTTCTCCACTTAGCAGTTGGGCACTTCATTAACAGAGTAATAGTGGGCTGAGCTGCACAAAACTGCTGGGATCTTTCCAGCACTTCTCTTCCACATTTTCTTTCTTTCCTTCCAATGTCCCACCTGATTCTGAGCATCCTTGATCAGCTGCTTGACTGCTTAGAAGCAGACAAGTGATGCCCTGGCAAGGCAGCAGATCAGAAGACAGGTAGGACTGGAGACGAGCAGGGGAGATAAAGTTTCTTCTCTTATCAAGTCCCTGTGGAAAATCCCACCATTCACAAAATCTCTGTGAGCTGGCAACCAGGACTTCTTCACACAATATGGCTAAGGTTTCATTACTGTTTAGAAAACACTCAGAGAAAATTGTCTTAGGAAAGACACCACTCCACCCGAGTGGTGAGAGCAGTGCCTAACCCAGAGGTCACTGTATGGCTTCCCTGGCTTTAGACCCATGAGCACTGTCAGTCCTGAAAATACACCTTTCTTTTGCAAACAGAGTTTTGAGATTTGTGGAATGTTTTCAGGTCTCATCAAGGTGAAAGTGCAGTAAAAAAAAAAAAAAAAAAAAAAAAAAAAAAAAGGAGGGTGGTGGAAATATTATTTTA